>JAMPIV010019348.1:0-276319 GCA_024509875.1 Oreohelix idahoensis
ATCGGGGTCTCTTCTGAGGACATGACCAACCCAGTTCCAGCGTCTGCCAGCTATGATGGTGTGCAGGTCCTCTTGCTTGCTACGAGTAAGCAGATCTTGGTTAGTGATGGTATTCGGCCAAAAGATTCGGTGAATTTTTCTTAGGCATGTTGTGTGAAAAGAGGACAATTTCGACATTTCCTTCTCTGTAACTCTCCAGCATTCCGCACCATAAAGCACACAGCTCTGATATAATCTTAATTTTGTGCTTGTGCTATATTGGGAGGACTTCCAGATGTTGTTTAGGCTAAAGAAGGCTGTTCTTGCCTTATTCATTCTGATGTTGATGTCTTTGCCTGCCCCGCCGTCTGGTGTTACTATGCTTCCTAGGTATGTGAAGGTATCTGTCTGTACCATTGCTTATTCCTTACTGATATGGGCTCAGGGTTGCTCACATTGAGCGTCATGACCTCAGACTTCTTTAAATTGATGTTCAAGCCCACCTGCTGGCTAAACTTATTAAGTCTATCCGTTTTTTCCTGGATGTGTTGATGTGAATGTGCTAGTAGTGCAATGTCATCTGCATATTCCAGATCTTCAATGTAGAAAATGTTGTCCATCTTATTCCTCTTGGACTGCCCTCTGTTGTCTGGCGCATCACCCAGTCTATGACTGTTAAAAATAGAGTGGTTGATAAGGGGCATCCCTGTCGTACTCCTGTCTTCACCTCAAAGGTTAGGTTGCTCTGCCCAACACTGCACGTAAAGTTTGCATAGAGGCTTTTTATGATTGACACTATGCAGCTTGGAATTCCATAAGCCCTCAGTATTTTCCAAAAACTGTCCCTATGTATGCTGTCAAAAGCCTTTTCAAAATCAACGAAATTAATGTAAAGCTGTCTTTGCCATTCTGAGCACTGCTCTATAATGTTCCTGAGTGTGAATATATGATCTACACATCTCCTGTTCTTTCTAAATCCTGCTTGTTCTTTCCTCAGTTTGTAGTCTACTGCTTTTGAAATTCTCTGTATAATTATCCTGCCTAGTATTTTGCTGGGACTGAGAGAAGAGTGATTCCTCTCCAATTATTGCAGTCTGCAAGATCTCCCTTCTTGGGCAATTTGACAATTATTCCTTTGTTCCACTCTGATGGTGTTGTCCCCGTTTTCCAGACTTGTGCAAATAGTGGTTCTAATAGTTCTGCTGCTAGCTCAGGGTCTGTCTTAAATAGCTCTGCATTAAGTTATCATGGCCCGGAGCTTTGCCGTTCTTTAACCCTTTGATTGCTGTGATGATTTCTTCTTTTCGTGGAATGTCTGTATTCACATCTAGATCGTTTTCAGCTTCAGGAACATTCAATTGTGTCTCTGGTGGTTCCTTGTTCAGAGTTTCTCTGAAGTGCTCTGCCCATCTTGTTTCTTGTCCCTCTGCTGTCGTGATGAGATTACCTTGCTTATCTCTTACTAATGTAATATTGTTTGCACCTCGTTTTCCGCTGATGAATTTAGTTATTTTGTATACTGTGCTTTGTTCATTTCTCAGTGCTGCCTCCTCTGCCTGTCTTGCAAGATCGTCTAGGAAATTTCTTTTGTTGGCTCGGGTTTGGCGTTTAACTTCCTTGTCCAGCTGACTGTACTGTTCGCTATATAGTTGCTTTAACCTGGGGGACTTCGCTTCTGTTTTCTTTCTTTTCATTTCCTTTCTCATCGTTATGGTGTTTAAAAATTCTGGTGTTATCCAGTCTTGCTTCTTCCTTTCCTGGAATCCCAAGCATGATTTACTGCTTTCTTTGTATATTGTTGAAATGGTGTTGAAATTCTGGTCTATATCATCAGTCAATGTCTTTTCCTGACTTTTGGCAAATTGATATCGTTTCTTTATGTCGGCCGTAAAAGCTTTTCTGGTAAGGGAGTCCTTCAATTTGCTGATGTCAAACCTTTTCTGTGTAGTTACAGTTGGTGCAGCCCTTCTTAGTTTCACTTTCAGTTTTGCTACTACTAAATGGTGATCACTTCCCACATCTGCACCTTTTCTTACCTTCACATCTTGTAATGCATGTCTCCATCTACCGTTAACCATGATGTGGTCTATCTGGTTTCTGTCCCGACCATTTGGTGATTCCCATGTTAATTTGTGAATTTCTTTATGTGGGAAGAGTGTTCCTCCAATGACCAGGTTATTAATGCTACAGAAACTTATTAGTTTATCCCCATTTTCGTTTGCTGTTCCGCTGCCGCATTTCCCCATTGTTCTTTCTTTATATGTATTGTGTGTACCAACTTTCGCATTGAGGTCTCCCATTACTATAACAAGATCATATCTAGGTGTGTCTTCCATTTCTTTCTGCAGTTGTTGATAGAATTCATCCTTGACCTCCTCATCGCTATCATTCGTTGGTGCGTAGCATTGTATTATTGTAGTGTTGGTGAATCTCCCTCTCAATCTTAATCTTATCAGTCTGTTGTTGATGGGTTTCCATTCCAGTAATGTCCTTTCTATTCCTTTCTGTAGAATAATGGCTACACCTTCATTGTGTTGTCCATCCTCTCTTCCAGAGTAAAGTACTGTTTCTCCTGTTGCTGTTTTAACTTTCCTGCCCCTGTCCATCTGCTCTCGCTTATCCCTAGAATGTGTAACCTATAGTTTCTCATTTCTGCCGTGACCTGTCTTAGTTTACCTGTCTCATACATTGTCCTGACATTCCAAAATCCTATTCTTGTATCCTGTTTTGCGATCAGGACATCCGTTTTCATGTCAGTGGCTTCCTTTCGGCTTTCACCCTTGACAGTCATACAAGCCACAGACTCCGAATGTCCATCCCGCAGCAAAGTTTGTTCATTTATTATTGTTTCCGTAACTTCATTGTTTTTTTTACACAGACAGGGGTGTCAGCCCTGTGCTAAAACCCCCAACCTGGAGGACCAGGGTACCAGCTTTTGTCTGACCCCTACCCACACAGACCAGTCCAGCTTGGTTGAACCTACCAGGAGTAAAACTCCCACTGGCATAGCTCTGGGGATTATCAGGGTACGCAAGCTGCCATACCGCTACAAGGTGTAGGTACCATTGATGGCAGAGCTTCACCCTATAGGTGTCGGCAAAACACGGAAGTAGCAGTTACCGGTTATAAGCATTTTGCCCAATTGGTGTAGGGCAAGGCACTTGGGGCTACTTCCGACAGTGGGAGAGGTTCTAGGATCTAACTGGACAGCTACTGCCCACTTCAAGCTGGGCAGCCCCCAGTCAATTAGGTGTTGTCCTGCCACTGTCTGCTTTCCTCATTGGGTGCATGAGGATTAGTGTCAATCCAGAACTGTGGACAGAAAATTTTACATCAAGCAATTATCATAATAGAAATAAGCAAACATTACTTTATCATGACATATTATATAAACTTATTACAGTCTGATTACATACTCCTCTATCCATAACTTCATTATCGACATCAGACCTTCCATTATCATTCGATATCAGGCTCCTGTTGAAAATCTGAGTCGTCTTCGATATCCTGTGAATAAATATTACAATCTGAATTATTATCACTATCTAGAATTTCCCAAATAACTTTCTAGCTTGCTCGGAAGTTAATTCAGAGGTCTACCAGAAGCGGTGGGCGTGGCCATTTGATCTTATAAAATATGTGCTTAAAAAATCTTAAATTAATATCTAACAGAAAAAAACACATTCTCTCTTAAACACACAAGGTATTTACTAGAAAGGTCTTCCTGTCAGAAATGATGTTTTGGGTTATTAAAATTGGAAAACAGCTCTAGAAAGGAGCAGAAGATACAAAATACAATATAACGTTGATCAGGTCAAACAGGTCGAACTGGAAAACCGATGTAACTTTGATCGGGCCTTAAAGAGTTAACATCAGTAATGTCATAAACACAAATTTAAAATGTTTTCCAAACTAACATAACACAAATTCTCTAAAAATGTAACATTTTAGGACAATCCACAAAATTTGCAAACATTCGTATAGATTCAAAGTAAATTTGTGCAGACATTATTGTAAACATAAGTTTAAAAAAACTGTGCTTATAATGAAGGACACTTTGTTTTTGTTCTAATGATGGACATTCAAGATAAGGAATGAAATGTGATGATGCTGAAATGTCTGATTATCCACAATTTTAAATTTTGACTATATGTCTTACTAAAATTTTATAGAGCTACACAATTTAAGATGTCTAATAACTGATTTACAACTATAAGACTTTCATAAACGGGTGCTTGCAAAAAACAGAAGGATTGAAATTGTATGACACAAATGTGGAACTGATGACGAGCCAGACAAGTGCCGGCTGAACAAGAGAAGAAGACGATGGCGATGGATAGGACACACATTGAGGAAACCTGTTGATAGCATTACAAGGCAGTCCTTGTTCTGGAATCCCCAGGGAAAGAGAGGCAGAGGTAAACCAAAAAACACATGGAGAAGAAAATTGGAGACAGAGGTGAAAATGATGAGGACAACATAGAAAGAACTTGAGCAGATGGCACGGGACAGGAGGACTTGGGGGAGCTAAAAGGTATTGATTGATTACTTATCTTCTACTAGTTATTTATTTCTGTCAAAATCCCATATATTTTCAGATGTGCCTTACCAAGCCCGGATCATCAACACCAGTAAAAGATTGTACAAAAATGATTATACCAGTTTTGTATTGTTGACAAATGACATTTGTGATGAGTTTGGAACAACAGGAAGTGATGTATCTGTGCACTCCATTGTTTTTCATGACAAATCAGCAGACATTGGTAAGACCCAGAATGACTTCAAGGTCACAGTTCAAAATGAAAGTGGGTTAGATGATATGAAACAGAAAAGTGATAAACATGAGGGGGTTGATATGAGTTGTGAGTTTATAAACAACATACAAAGTAAGGAAGTACAGAACAATTATGAACATGATGTTGGTGGTGTAATGCTACCAAATTGGTCTACTCTGAAAGAACACAAAAGAATACATACTCGAGAGATACCATCATACAAGTGTGTTGTTTGTGGAATAAGGTTTAGACATTCTTGTAGACTGAAAGAACACAAAAGAATACATACTGGAGAGAAGCCTTTCAAGTGTGATGCTTGTGGAGTAGGTTTTGCACGTTCCTCTAGTCTGCAAGTACACAAAAGAATACATACTGGAGAGAGGCCTTACAAGTGTGATGTTTGTGGAGTAGGGTTTGCACACCTTACTAGTCTAAAAGTACACAAAAGAATACATACTGGAGAGAAGCCTTACAAGTGTGATGTTTGTGGAGTAGGGTTTGCACAGTATGTTCATCTGACAAATCACAAAAGACTACATACTGGAGAGAAGCCTTACAAGTGTGATGTTTGTGGTGTAGGGTTTACGCGATGTAGTAATCTTAATAAACACAAAAGAATACATACTGGAGAGAAGCCATACAAGTGCAATGTTTGTGGATTAGAGTTTACACATTCTAGTAGTAGGGAAATACATGAAAGAACACATACAGGAGAGAAACCTTACAAGTGTGATAATGTATGTGGAGTAAGGTTTGCACAGTCTGTTCATCTGAAATATCACAAAAGAATACATACTGGAGAGAAGCCTTACAAGTGTGATGTTTGTGGTGTAGGGTTTACAAATTTATCTAATCTGAAAGCACACAAAAGAATACATACTGGAGAGAAGCCTATCAAGTGTGATGTTTGTGGTGTAGCGCTTACACGATGTAGTGATCTTAATAAACACAAAAGAATACATACTGGAGAGAAGCCTTACAAGTGTGATGTTTGTGGAGTAGGGTTTGCACAGTATGTTCATCTGACAAATCACAAAAGACTACATACTGGAGAGAAGCCTTACAAGTGTGATGTTTGTGGTGTAGGGTTTACGCAATGTAGTAATCTTAATAAACACAAAAGAATACATACTGGAGAGAAGCCATACAAGTGCAATGTTTGTGGATTAGAGTTTACACATTCTAGTAGGAAGGAAATACATGAAAGAACACATACAGGAGAGAAACCTTACAAGTGTGATAATGTATGTGGAGTAAGGTTTCTACAGTCTGTTCATCTGAAATATCACAAAAGAATACATACTGGAGAGAAGCCTTACAAGTGTGATGTTTGTGGTGTAGGGCTTACACGATGTAGTTATCTTAATAAACACAAAAGAATACATACTGGAGAGAAGCCATACAAGTGTGATGTTTGTGGTGTAGGGTTTACACGATGTAGTGATCTTAATCAACACAAAAGAATACATACTGGAGAGAAGCCATACAAGTGTGATGTTTGTGGAGCAGGGTTTACACGATGTAGTGATCTTAATCAACACAAAAGAATACATACTGGAGAGAAGCCTTACAAGTGTGATATTTGTGGTGTAGGGCTTACACGATGTAGTGATCTTAATCAACACAAAAGAATACATACTGGAGAGAAGCCATACAAGTGTGATGTTTGTGGTGTAGGGTTTACACGATGTAGTGATCTTAATCAACACAAAAGAATACATACTGGAGAGAAGCCATACAAGTGTGATGTTTGTGGTGTAGGGTTTACACGATGTAGTGATCTTAATCAACTCAAAAGAATACATACTGGAGAGAAGCCTTACAAGTGTGATGTTTGTGGTGTAGGGCTTACACGATGTAGTGATCTTAATCAACACAAAAGAATACATACTGGAGAGAAGCCATACAAGTGTGATGTTTGTGGTGTAGGGTTTACACGATGTAGTGATCTTAATCAACACAAAAGAATACATACTGGAGAGAAGCCATACAAGTGTGATGTTTGTGGTGTAGGGTTTACACGATGTAGTGATCTTAATCAACACAAAAGAATACATACTGGAGAGAAGCCATACAAGTGTGATGTTTGTGGAGCAGGGTTTACACGATGTAGTGATCTTAATCAACACAAAAGAATACATACTGGAGAGAAGCCATACAAGTGTGATGTTTGTGGAGCAGGGTTTACACGATGTAGTGATCTTAATCAACACAAAAGAATACATACTGGAGAGAAGCCATACGAGTGTGATGTTTGTGGAGTAGGGTTTACAAATTCGTCTAATCTGAAAGCACACAAAAGAATACATACTGGAGAGATTTTTGATATTCAATATTTTTATGAGGACTTTGAGTTTTCTGAACACCAAGTATGTGTTACAAATAAACCTGTAGTTTTGAAGTGTTGAGTAAAGTAGACTTGTGGAAAACAGAGCAGTAGCTAGAAGTAGAATAAAAACTTGGTAAACCTTACATCCCTAGCAGTTAGGCAAGTTTCATAATGATATACTAAGATGACATTTATAAAGTAACTGTGAAGAAGAGAATGTTGCTAATGAATGAAATGACAGGAGTGAGAAAAACCGTGTAAACATGCAGTGGTTCTCATCATGGGACCAGAACACCACAAGAGTGAGAAAGCGAAGGACATCACATGTTTGTTTTACATAAGGGAGCCAGCAAGATGTTGGAAGGCTGGTTGCTGTGAACTGTACCGTCCTTTTTTCAAGTTTTTCTTGTTTTGTAAATAAATTTGATATAAAACTGGAGAAGCCTTGCTGTCATCGCTCTCATCAAATATGTGAGTCAATTGAATCTTGTTTGGAATAACATGATATTAGAGCTAATGCAGAAGGATAGTGTCTTCTTCTTCTTCCTCGTTCGTCCTGAAAAGGACGTTGGTTGTGTTGTGTCTGTTTACGCCAGAGCTGTGATATCTGCACCTTTCGGTCGACACATCCGACTTCAGCACGGCATTTTTTGGGACCGGGTTTGCCTTCCCTCTGCGATCCCTACTCTCTCAGCCAGACTGCAGTGATGCAGCCTGTTTCCAGGACCACCACATGGAGGTGGAGTAGGGTCGTGGTCAGCTCTGGTTCGCTGACCCTGATGCAAGCAGTCAAGCTATGGGTCGCCGACTGCATTCTCTATTGCTGCATCTTTGGGTCCCGGATAGTGATTTGAACCAACATCATACAATCAACAACTACAATAAAGTTGGTTTGTGGCATGTGTCAACAGAAGTGAAGAACAGTAGACAAAAGTGTCAACAGCCTCTTATCTATTGCAGTGTCATTCTCTAATATGGGATCATTAATTGTTCTAAGTATCTGATAAAGGGCGGGGCGACTGTTATTATTCCTGGAATCACTGTTGAAGTTATAGTGTTGAAGGGTGTGAGACCTCTGGACAACGCCAGGTACTTCCAGAAGAATGAAAATATTATTATTATTATGTGCTGCGCTGATATAGGCGATCAGCAGGTCGGGCTTACAGGTGGCCGACTGGGTGTGTGTGTGAAGCTATCAAAGGACGCGAATGCATGTGGTTCTGGAACAAAACACGAACAATCACACACCATAATGCACATAACAGGTAACACTGCAAACTCTGGTAAACCTCCTAGTCAGAAGAATGAAGAGACGGCCGAAACGTCTATACACTGTTTATTGTACTGCTACAAACGACACGTCAATGTAAACATCCTGGTAATACAGTACATAGGTATATCATAAACGATTCACTGTCACTGGTACAGTTCAAAGCACATCATGGAAAAACATCGTGTAAATATTCTTTTCATCTTCCCTAGCAATACAATATATAAGCTGTATAAGTTCCTGGCTTTAAGCAATATAAATATTCTTTTCACCTTCTCTGGCGGTACAATATATAAGCCGTATAAGTTCCTGGCTTTAAGCAATATAAATATCCTTTTCACCTTCTCTGGCGATGCAATATATAAGCCGTATAAGTTCCTGGCTTTAAGCAATATAAATATCCTTTTCACCTTCTCTGGCGATACAATATATAAGCCGTATAAGTTCCTGGCTTTAAATCATATAAATATTCTTCTTACCTCCTCTGCTCTGGTAATACAATATCTAAACACATTGCACAATATAAATTCTAGCCATATATCCCAGGCTTTAGAAATATCACAGGGAGTCTCCAACTTTTCTATCTCACCACAAATATCCTCCCGAACACACAGTTAGAAAACATGGCTGACCAGCCCGGTCAAACACCCAGAGCGAACTGTCACGGGATACCGCATATCAGTCCAGCTCAAACAGTCACGCATGCGCAGCTAACCACGAAACGTGAACTGAACTCAATCTCGAAGGTTCGAGAGAATTCTGGATCAAATATTTTTAAACCAGTCAAGGGAGATAACCAACGTCTGGCCTGTACATCCTAGTATTACAACGTGTAAACTCCCCATGACTACAAAATTATTAAAATCTGTCTTAACAGTCTACACCGACCCCCCCCCCCCCCCCCCCCCCCCCCCCCGAAAAAAAAAAAAGATATCATTTTTTTTTTTTAAATTACATCAACAAAAAACAAGAGGTCGGTATAGTTCCAATAGCCCGCATATAAGAATTCACCTATGTAAAGTTCTATGAATCCATCGACAAAAAATATAAACAGTAAGTGTAAAGTAAAAAATGAAGCATACAAAGTAATCAGCCAAGTATACAAATATTATAAGTTTCAAACAAAGTAAAGTATAGACAGATAATGGGACAACCATACGAAGAACGTCAACCTCAAAGAAGTATGAAGTATAAAAGTATAAATTCGCCATGACACCGTAAGTTAAAAGTGAAAAGTGAACAAAGACCAGCAGGAATACGAAAGAAAAGAGCAGAACTGAAGGAAAGCAATGCCATAAGAAATAAGAAAATAGCAATATGTCATGGTAAACAATTACATGAAAGAGTGTATTGCAAAAATGAGCTATATTATAGTACACAAGTATACATTCCAAAAAACAACGCATACTCAAATTCAAGAAAATAAGTAGCTATCATCTAAAAACATAGTGCATGATAAACAAGTTAATAGATCCGTGGAGCACAAATGATGAGCTCAAAATGGATATCAAAATAAACATCAATGTTATGCATAGCTATTGCTGATGCACAATCAAGCGTCGGGTGAGGAAAAGAGAAAAAAAAAATACTTCACAACCTCGGAAAAAATATTTCCCAAAGTACCAATATCATGCTACCTAGTTACCCCTAGCGCACAATGAAGTGCTGGGCACAGAAAAAACATTACAATGACACAAAAAAATTACATTTTCTCCTGTCTTCATATTCTTGAAAACTACAGTGCTGAAATATATCGCAATGATGAATTACATTAAAAAAAAATTAGAGGCATCACTACAATAATCATATGTTCATCATTTCCATACACAATAGTATATGAATAATACAATAGAGCAATAGTGCATAAATATGCACCAACATAATATCATAAAAAATTACATCATATACTAATACAATACTCTCTAATAGACTGTGCTATAACAATATGCAATATTCAATATTATCTGTCATATCAAATAAGCTCCATATATAAGATGAGTCCCGTAGGCTTAAGATGTCCCATGGTAAGAAGACACCAAGATCTAGTGTAGAGTCACACTGTCGATAAGTTAAACTGGACCAGCAAATCTTGTGGAATATCATCAGTAGACGGTTGAAATCAACAATATAGCTGTACTGACTCACATGGAAAAGCATACACTGAGAAAAAATACAAATGAAATCTCTGTTTGATAAAGGAAAAAATGTAATGATATACAACAATTAATTTTAATATATCGAATGTATAAACTTCCAACCCCTATATGGTGATAATCAAACCTTCCTCCATTACACTAGAAAAGGTAACAGAGAAAGTAGTACAAACTAATTTAGAATCATGAATTCGACAGGGTCATAAAAAATGTACTAACAGAGTGTTAATGTATAACCGCATCGTGGGTATATAAATAACCCCGAAATCTATAAGAAGATCTAGAAAATGAGAGTCAAGTAGAATCATGTGGGCATCGAGACAGTATGTCTGCCATCACATTATCCGAACCTCGAATAGCTCATACTGAAAAGTGAAAAGGTTGTAGAGCAATAGCGTAACGAGTGGATCTTGAACTCTTCAAGTCCTTACTCTGTATAGCTGTGAGGGCTTTTTGGTCAGTTGTGACAGTACGGACTGTTACGTCGGATTAACACTAAGGTGCTGCCACTTAATTATAGTTAGGGTAAAAATACTTAGCAAGATTAAACACTAAGTATTTGAGCGTGTCTAGTTAGCGTAATAACACTAGTCACAAATTCTATGAGTGATTTAATTAAAGGTTAAGAAATGACGTCATCAAACTTGGGGTAGAATTGCCCAGTAGTTAGGACGGAAGTGATGGTTTGAGAGAAGGGGGTTAAGTGAGTTGGTTTTAGGCACGAGACGAGCGAGGCAGTGATTTTGGGGTTTGGACCATCTTGTAAGTTCGATGGCTGTGTGTTATTTCTTGGGATGACTGGTTTGTATACCACAGAAGCACATGTATTTATGAACTATTATGAAGTTGTCAGAGGTTACAGACACTTAATAAAGGTGTTCATTCATATTTAGTCCAGCTTGAACTTATTTCCTGAACGTCAGTAGGAAGTGTCGTTTGTTTACATCAGGTAATAGAGAAAAGAATGTTACCATATTTTTGACGATCATGCAGCCTATAACATAAACACAGTTACGAGTCTCCAAAAGAACCACCTGGGTTAAATTCCTATTCTGTAATCACCATCTCTGGCAGTCGCCAGTAAAACAACAGATGAACATTGATAAAAGATTCCACCCCATTCTCACCCTGTCACACTAGACTTGATTTGTCACCGTGACCAAGCCCGGTCACATCTAACTTGATTTGGTGCAGTTCCCGTCCACTCCCCCGGCCACATAACTTGATTTGGTGCCCGTGACCAGCTCCTAACTGTTTTTTTATGATGGATTCACCCATTCAACAGCTAGAGCATAAAGTATTTTTGTTGCAAAAGCAAAACCATCTGCTTCAACAACAATTGTCACAGCAACAAACAGCTGCTGGAAGGGCACACTGGAACAGTCTCAATAAAAGACACTGTCGAATTACAGTGAGAAACATTATCAATGTAATCAAACAAGGAAAGATATATGAAATAAATAATGTTACGAGTGACAAACAAAGATGTTTGATAACGACAGAAAATGGACTAAGAGCATATATAAAGCCAGTAACACAGTGGAGAAAAACCTTTAACAGACGTTATCATTCCTGTTTCACCGCTGAGGTTCATATCCCTCCACCTGAGCTGTACTCACATATCCTCTCCTGTGATGCTCGCTTGGCTGAGTTACCCTCCGTTACTCCAGGCCCCTCTCATGCTTCCCCTCAGCATGATATTATTGTACCTCCTATTACTGCCGCAACTCCTGTCCATACCTCCCTTCCTCCCCCTGTTCACCTCTCTTCTAATCCCACTTTTCCTCCCTCTGTTCACCTCTCTTCTGACCCCGCTTTTCCTCCCTCTGTTCACCTCTCTTCAGACCCCACTTTTCCTCCCTCTGTTCACCTCCCTTCAGACCCCGCTTTTCCTCCCTCTGTTCATCTCTCTTCTGACCCCACTTTTCCTCCCCCTGGTTATTTTCCTCAGCCTCCCTCCGACCTTGATACAGAACCTGAGTCTGACTTTTCAGATTTTGAACCTTCTCTTCCTCCTTATGGTTATTTTCCTCCGCCTCCCTCCGACCTTGATACAGAACATGAGTCTGACTCTTCAGATGTTGAATCTTCTCTTTCTCCTTATGGTTATTTTCCTCCACCTCCCTCCGACCTTGATACAGAACATGAGACTGACTCTTCAGATGTTGAACCTTCTCTTTCTCCTTATGGTTATTTTCCTCCGCCTCCCTCCGACCTTGATACAGAACATGAGCCTGACTCTTCAGATGTTGAACCTTCTCTTCCTCCTTATGGTTATTTTCCTCCACCTCCCTCCGGTTATTTTTCTCCCCCTTCCTCTGATCTTGACTCTTCCCCCGATTATTCTTCTTTTGATATTGGACCTGATGTTCCTCTTCCCTCAGCTCGTTTTCTCTTTAGACGTCGTCATCCAAAATTCATTTACGATTCTGTTCCCTTTCCTAAGCCCCTTCACCAGCGGGCCGCCCATGTACGAACCCGTTTTCGTCGCTCCCGTGGTTCTGTTCATTCTCCTTACCGTAGTCCCTCTCCTCCGCCTCTCCCTCCCCCTGTCACACCTCCGTCCCGTAGATTGCGTGTTCCCCTCCGTTATCCTCATACCAGTCCGCAGCCTCCACCCCGATCCTCCCGTTGTTTCCCGTAGTCCATGCCATTGTTCCTACATCCCAACCTACACAGTACGATCCTTGCCTGTTATTGTAAGCCATTGAAAGATTGGAAACAATGAACATTTTTGCAAAGATGTTTACAAATTGAACTGCACTTACCTCCAGATGCCGTCTCCGGTCATGTTGACATTTCCTGCCATGCTATTATTTTTAGCATGAAGTCGACCCTGCTTCTCGTGTCTTCCGATGCAGGTCTCATACACAATACCCCTCCTGCTGAATTGCTTGATCCTGATGCTACCGCGAAGACCAATCGTTACGCATCCTTGAACATCTGGGTTACACACTTTACGCACATTTCCAGTTCAGATAGGAAAGTCCAACAGCCGTTATTTATGGAGAGCTGTTACATTTTCGTCCGCAAGAAAGATATTGCTGAATCTACCGGTACATGAACATTTCCCTTACAACATCCTTTCGACCACTGCTGATGGAGATCCACCAACTCAGACGATCTCTGCAGTCCTGATATATTGTAGTTGATGCAGTTCCCTTTTACACGCGTTAGCGTCATTATGTCACATTATTTTTGTCTGATCTCATTTTTTTAAACCATCTTTTGTACCCCTATGATTTTTTTTGTGTTTTTCTTTTTGCCATGTTTTTTTTATGTAAGATTTTGCCCAGATTTTTCTGGGTGTTTACATTGTTCTGTTGTACCAAATAAAAGTGATTAACTAATGTACATCTTCACCCGCCACTAATGTTGGCATCATTCACGATTCATTATGATGACACCATATTGCATTATGATTGTTTGAATTTTCGGTTATTGTTACACCGACACTCATTCATGTGATTTAACTATTTGCCCATTTATATATTCTATACCATTGTCTATTGATTACCATGTTTCCATTCCATTCATTGTTTCCGGTTATTGTTTATACCGGCGTAGTCATTTTTTTTAAAATGAGACTTACCCATTTTGCCCATACTTTGCCACCAAGTAGTTTGTGGTTCTATCTCCATTTGTTCCATTCTTATTTTTTTCATCACCCACTTCAGTGAAGTGTAGGGTGACAGCCATTTTGGGCATCCGCTATATTTTATGTGCACCCGCCATATTTTTTTTTGGCCAGTTTTTTTTTTCCTTGCGACGTTAACTCGCTTGTCATGTTATTTTATGTTTTATGATTCGCACAAGTGTGAGAGATATTGATGACTATAAACCCATAAAGCGTTTTGTTAGTTTGTTGATGATTGTTAGTTACTGTTCTATTTTGCCCATATATTTTTTTTGCCACTTATTAGTACTAATTGTAGCTACCATAACCTCCATAGTTTTTTTTTTGTTTTTTCTTCCATGTGTCCCTCGTTTATGTTATGTCCATCAGTCCCTACCCCTTCATGATCGATTTTTTGTGTGTGAAATGTTAATGGTGTTATTTCATCCATTATTCCCATCTATTGTTTATTGTAGTCCTTCTGACATGACTTATGGTGGGATACATGAATCCCAATAATTTTTTTTAGAGTTAGTAAATTTTTTTCTAGGGAATAAAGTGTCTCCTACGGGATACACTTTAGTGGCCCCGGGCGTATGTGACAGTACGGACTGTTACGTCGGATTAACACTAAGGTGCTGCCACTTAATTATAGTTAGGGTAAAAATACTTAGCAAGATTAAACACTAAGTATTTGAGCGTGTCTAGTTAGCGTAATAACACTAGTCACAAATTCTATGAGTGATTTAATTAAAGGTTAAGAAATGACGTCATCAAACTTGGGGTAGAATTGCCCAGTAGTTAGGACGGAAGTGATGGTTTGAGAGAAGGGGGTTAAGTGAGTTGGTTTTAGGCACGAGACGAGCGAGGCAGTGATTTTGGGGTTTGGACCATCTTGTAAGTTCGATGGCTGTGTGTTATTTCTTGGGATGACTGGTTTGTATACCACAGAAGCACATGTATTTATGAACTATTATGAAGTTGTCAGAGGTTACAGACACTTAATAAAGGTGTTCATTCATATTTAGTCCAGCTTGAACTTATTTCCTGAACGTCAGTAGGAAGTGTCGTTTGTTTACATCAGGTAATAGAGAAAAGAATGTTACCATATTTTCGACGATCATGCAGCCTATAACATAAACACAGTTACGAGTCTCCAAAAGAACCACCTGGGTTAAATTCCTATTCTGTAATCACCATCTCTGGCAGTCGCCAGTAAAACAACAGATGAACATTGATACAAGATTCCACCCCATTCTCACCCTGTCACACTAGACTTGATTTGTCACCGTGACCAAGCCCGGTCACATCTAACTTGATTTGGTGCCACTCCCGTCCACTCCTCCGGCCACACAGTTTCTACTTTGAAATGTGCACCAAGAAGGAATCTCTGAAGTTTAAGAATCGCCCAGACCATAGCTAATAATTCTCGGTCTAGTACAGAGTAATTCCGTTCTGCTGCAGTCAGCTTTCTAGAGACATACATCACTGGATGCAAAGTTTCAGAATACTCTTGCATCAATGCGGCTCCGATTCCTGTGGATGAAGCGTCACTGCAAAGAATAAAAGTCTTATTTGCAGTGGGCAGTCTTAAGATAGGATGTGAAGAAAATAGTGACTTAATCTTGTCCAATGAGGATTGGCATTCTGGGGACCAGCGTACCATATTAGGTGACCCCTTCTTCAATAGAGTTGAGAGAGGTGCCGTGATTGAAGATAGATTTGGAATAAATCTTCCATAGAATTGGATTAAACCTAAGAGACTACGGACTTGCTTCTTTGTCTTAGGAGTAGTGATGTTAAGAATTTTAGAAGTGTTGTTGTCCTCCATCCGCAAGAGACCATGACCAACCCGGTGACCCAGAAAAGAAATGTCGCTAAACCCAACATAGGCTTTAGATGGTTTTGCCGTCAAATTATAAGAGCGTAGAGTAGACAAAAGTTCGGAAAGACCTTGAAAGTGCTCTTACCAAGAATCACTAAAAAGGCAAATATCGTCCAAGTACGCAATAACATCTGGACGATGTGAAAGTATACGACGCATCATGCGTACAAAAGTAGCTGGGGCATTCATGAGGCCGAAAGGCATGAAGTTCCATTGGAACAAACCCCTAGGTGTTGAGAAAGCAGTAAGAGGTTTGGCGCGTTCAGTAAGAGGAACTTGCCAATAACCTTTAGACAAGTCGAGTTTGGTAAAGAACCAAGAATTAGAAAGCTTAATAAGTAGATCTTTCAATAAGGGCATAGGTTCAGCATCGAATTTCGTCACCTGGTTTAATTTACGGTAATCGATGCAAAGACGTACCATAAAATCTCGCATATAATACGCACTCGTGTATAATACGCATGCTTGATTTAGCCCAAAATTTTCTGGTAAAATGGAAATTCGTGTATAATACGCACCATAATTTTTCAAGATTTTATTTTTTGAAACATTTGTTAAAAAACTGAAAGAAGATGGAAGATGCTGTGCGATAGTAGTTCTTCGACGAACTGAAAGACCATGTCGCTTCATAAAACGAACTGACCAATCCATATGACGCTTTAAATGATGTTGTGCCTGTGCGAGATTTTTTAAGTTCCAGAGCTTTAAGTCGGACTTCAATGCATCAAACACCGATGCCTTGTTGCCTTCTATCCACTACCCAGTCCAATAATGTTTTTTTTTCTAGGCCTGGAAGATCTGGTGGTGACCCACGATTCGCCTTTTTCTTACTAGGCAACACTTGCAGCGCCTCTTTGTTTTTTCGCCATAATCGAATGTTGCACTCGTTAATGGAAAAATGTCGACTTGCTGCCCGATTGCCGTTAGATTCTGTATATTTTACCACTAAGAGCTTTTCTGCTGCAGTACAACATTTTCTCGAATTCATTGTTAGAACTCAAAATAATCAAATGACAAACTTCACAACCAAGCTTAATATCAAAACAGATTGAAGACCAAGAGTGCGAAATGCGTTTTGCAACAATGTCTGACACATAAGAAAACACATGGCACATTCAATTTTGCGCCATTTTCACTGTCAAATTGTGACAAAAACGTGACAGACTTTCCAATGTAGGTTACTTTCGATATCGAAAATTACGTATTGTTTAGTACTCGTGTATAATACGCACCCGAATTTTAGCGGGCAAAAATGAGTAAAAATTGTGCGTATTATACGCGAGATTTTACGGTATGTTATTGTCTTTCTTCTGGACAATAACCACAGACAAGGAATATGCCGAAGTAGATGGTTCAATTATTTTCATCTGTATCATTTCATCCAATTCTTTCTCGACCTGTGTTTGAAAATGTAATGGGATTGGGTAAGGTCGGACTCTTGATAGGGTTATAATCAGTGAGTATTATGTCATGTGTAATAATCGATGTTTGTCCAGGAATGTCAGTAAGAACTTCCTGAAAAGTTTGTAACAGAGAGGAGACTTGTTGCTGTTTCTCAGTAGATAACTCTGAAGAAACAGTCACATTTTCCCATGATTCTGTTGAATGCAGTGGGATTACGGGAAGAGGAAGATTCACGTCTGAGAAAGTAGCCTCTTCCTCCTGAATAACTGACAGAGATGTGTAATGACCATGCAGGACCAGCGGATCGTCCGTCGCTTGAAAAATAGGTTGTAGGTAATCTGGTCGTTCATGAAATTCTGTCAGCATATTAATATGAAAGGTTTTCTGCTTTCCGTCCACATCGACGACATAGTCGACATCAGAAATTCTTGAGATAATAGTATAAGGACCTTTCCATGAAATAAGTAGTCTATTGTCCTTACAAGGGAGTAATACAAGCGCCTTGTCACCATGGCAGAGTTGTCATAGACACCTATTTCTATTTGCGAAGTGCCTCGCCTTCTCCTTAGCAAATTCAGATGCTGAGGTAGCTAATTTACATGCCTCGATAATTTTCTGTCTCAGAGCAATGACATATTCGTAGGAAGATTGAGTGTCATCACTGATGTTCTCAGCAGTGATCAGGTTATGGAGCAACGACATGGGACTGCGCGGTTGCGCACCAAAGACGAGCTCGAATGGAGAAAACCCTGTATGCTCATTAGGGACCTCTCTATACGCGAAAAGGGCAGCGGGTAAAACCCTGCCCCAATCCTGAGGATGGTCCTCAGTTATCTTTCCCAGTAAATTCTTGAGCGTTCTATTCAGACGCTCAACTAACCCGTTTGACATAGGATGATAGATACTACTTAGAGACCTTTCTATGCGGAGCATGGTCATGACCTGCAACATAGTGTCTGATACTAATTGTGTGCCATGATCTGATAAGATTTCTTTGGGAAATCCTAGACGTGAGAATATTAGCCAAAGAGCATCTGCAACATCAGCAGTAGAAATGCTCTTGAGAGGTATAGCCTCTGGCCAACGTGTACACATGTCAATGCATGTAAGAATAAATTGGTGTCCCCTGGCAGATTTGATTTTAAAAGGACCAATAATGTCGATTGCCATTTTTTGAAAGGGACGAATAGGGATATCTGCAGCTTGGATAGGTGCTGCATGGCATGGACCTCGCGACCTAACCTCCTGACATATCTTGCAGGAGCGACAATAAATACGTATATCTCTATTTATGCCAGGCCAAAAGAAGGAAGTAAGAACCCTAGATTTAGTATGGGAAAATCCCATATGTCCTGCACACTGAGAGTCGTGGGCATGTTGCAAAATCCGAACTCTCATGTCAGTAGGTACCAGAATTTGCGAACGTATGGACGGAGTAGAATCTCGTACCATACGAACTAGTACTCCATTCTTGATTAAGAACCAAGATTTAAGATTTGTGTCATAGTTTGAATTATCATCTTTAACTAGGAGAAAGAATTTTTTCATGACGTATCATTTTGTTGAAGTTTGATAAAAGACTCTCGGGAAATCACGGAGTGATCATCCTTGTTATGTACTTCATTAATTTCGGTAGATGAAGTCTGTAAAAGATCTTGAGCTTGTGCTCTTGTAGTGACTGCATAAGCAGCATGCATGTTTTGCTCTTCCCAAATATCAATCTGTTGTGGGGCACACTCCTTAATTCCGTGTATACGTTCGACGATAAGGTCCGCAATGGGATTCAGGAGCAAACATGCGTGGACCTGTCCCGTAAAAAAAGGAGTGGCTATATGGATGATAGCAGTCGGAAATTTTTCAAGTGTCCCACCAAATGTCACACATTTCACTACATTTCCGGTGGCATAGGAAGGATCTATGAGAGATTGTTTAACCCCAACAGTTGTGCATCCAGAATCAAAGAGAACTGAGACTGGATTATTATTCACAAAACCTTTATGTAAAATAAGAGACCCTCTTCCGTCATGCACAGCTGCGGCAGGAAGAGGAGGCAGAGGATGACCGCAACTTAAGGTAGTTATAGCTGTAGGTTGAAACAAAGTTGTGCACTCTGGGCACTGAGATGCTCTCTCGAAATCAAAAGAAGAGCAAGCAATAGTATTAGAGATGCTATTATTATTGTTACCTTGACCATTAACAACCTGGGGCTCTTGTTGAGCAGAGTTCGCATGACGATGCGATCTATTATTTGATCTACTGTCATATCGTGATCTGTCGCGACTATTATCTCTATTGGAATCATTGCTATTCCCCCTATTGAAACTATTGTTCTGATTTGAACCCCAGTTTGCATTATCGCGATTACTATTTCCTCTGTGATCAAAATATCTATTTGATGGGCTTTGTTGTCTCCGAGAAAAATTATTGTAGGGACACCACTGATAAAGGGCGGGGCGACTGTTATTATTCCTGGAATCACTGTTGATGTTATAGTGTTGAAGGGTGTGAGACCTCTGGACAACGCCGGGTACTTCCAGAAGAATGAAAATATTATTATTATTATGTGCTGCGCTGATATAGGCGATCAGCAGGTCGGGCTTACAGGTGGCCGACTGGGTGTGTGTGTGTGAAGCTACCAAAGGACGCGAATGTATGTGGTTCTGGAACAGACATGAACAATCACACACCATAATGCACATAACAGGTAACACTGCAAACTCTGGTAAACCTCCTAGTCCGAAGAATGAAGAGACGACTGAAAAGTCTATACACTGTTTATTGTACTGCTACAAACGACACATCAACGTAAACATCCTGGTAATACAGTACATAGGTACATCATAAACGATTCACTGTCACTGGTACAGTTCAAAGCATATCATGGAAAAACATCGTGTAAATATTCTTTTCATCTTCCCTAGCAATACAATATATAAGCCGTATAAGTTCCTGGCTTTAAGCAATATAAATATCCTTTTCACCTTATCTGGCAGTACACAATATAAGCCATATAAGTTCCTGGCTTTAAGCAATATAAATATCCTTTTCACCTTCTCTGGCGATGCAATATATAAGCCGTATAAGTTCCTGGCTTTAAGCAATATAAATATCCTTTTCACCTTCTCTGGCGATACAATATATAAGCCGTATAAGTTCCTGGCTTTAAATCATATAAATAATCTTCTTACCTCCTCTGCTCTCGTAATACAATATCTAAACACATTGCACAATATAAATTCTAGCCATATATCCCAGGCTTTAGAAATATCACAGGGAGTCTCCAACTTTTCTATCTCACCACAAATATCCTCCCGAACACACAGTTAGAAAACATGGCTGACCAGCCCGGTCAAACGCCCAGAGCGAACTGTCACGGGATACTGCATATCAGTCCCGCTCAAACAGTCACGCATGCACAGCTAACCACGAAACGTGAACTGAACTCAATCTCGAAGGTTCGAGAGAATTCTGGATCAAATATTTTAAACCAGTCAAGGGAGATAACCAACATCTGGCCTGTACATCCTAGTATTACAACATGTAAACTCCCCTTGACTACAAAATATCAAAATCTGTCTTAACAGTATCTCTCCCTTATCCATTTCCAGTGTCTGCTCTTGGTGCTAGTTTGTCAGCTCTCTCATAACCACATACTCCTGCATGACCAGGACAGTAGATCCACACCAGCTCATGTAGACTCGAAGCTTCAGTGAATGTTTTCCATTCATGCCACAACCAACCACTTTGAACCTTGCGAAGCATGGACTGAGAGTCTGACACAATGACTGCCTGTGTTAATGAAGTTTCAATTATCTACCTTAAGGCTGTAGTAAAAGCTCAACCTCCATTTTCATGCTGGAAGTTGTTATCTTGTAAGCTCCGCTATGTTCGGTGACAATTCTGCCCTGTACCCTAGCAGAGAAGCCCCAACCTGATTTCTCACTCTGGATCACAGACCCATCTGTATACACAATGGCATCATTATCCCCAGCGTGATCATGTATCAGTTGATTAATTTCCAGTACTGCTTTTTCATTGCCTCAAGACCTACACTCTCTGCCAATGCTGATGATGACTTGCTGGTACTTAATCCACTTTTTCCATTTGAATATATTTTAAACTGTGGCTACCTGTTTGATTGTTGCCTCTGCCTGTGCCATCCATGACATCCCTCTCTTTATTCTTGCTCCCTTAATGTCAGCTATGTTTCCATGTAGGGGATGCCATTTGTCTGTGGTTACTCGTATATTGGCTTTTGCTTGGGCCATTGCATATTTGGATCTAATCGACAGCACTTCAAGAATTGTCACAATGGGGGTATCTCATGTTCAGCCCAAAACTATGTGCATTCCTTCATTCTGAATTCGTTCTAGTCAATCACATTGTGTTACTGATAGTATGAATTTTCCCAGCCCATACTCAATGATCGATATGACTAGCTGTTGATTAAGAAGACATAGTAATCTCTGCCCCAGATGTGCCGTGGCCATTATTTTCAGGGCTGCTGGACATCTCCTGCATTTCTGTGGGATTTGCTCAGCATAGTACTTATATGAGAGCCCGCTATTGAAGGTAACCCTGAGGTATTTCAGCTTTTCTTGCCTTTCAGTTTTCTGTCCGTTGAGTGTAGTATCTGGAAGGTCTGTGTAATAAATAAGTTTCATTGTCATTTATTATTTAAAATAAATATATTCTGCTTGTTGTTCTACTTTTTCATTATAATGTCCTCTTTTCCATGACATAAAAGGGAATATTGTCCTTTTTCCATTGAATGATATGGTCGCCTGATAGTCAGATCCATGCTGGAGAGAAATCTTTCAAATGTGATGTTTGTGGTATGGGGTTTACAGATTATTCTTGTCTGAGAAGACACAAAAATACATACAGGAAAGAACCTTACAAATGTGATGTGTATGATATAAGGTTTAACAGCTGTAGTAGTCTATGAACACACAATGGAATACACTTTAATGAGTAACTTTACATTTTTAACTCTTTGACTCCAGAGCAACGATCTTTCCATTTCTGCGAAATGCAGCGGTATCATAACACAATGATACTTGAGCTGTCCACTAAGTTTCAGATGGTACTATGGTAAGTCTACCAGACCTGTTCTGAGTTGACCATCTCAGCCAAACGACGAGACAAGAGTGATCTTTAAACTCTCTTCTCAGCCCACTCATTTCTCGTGCCTGATGACGTAAGAGCTAAGTCCTACTACTCATAAATTATTTCTTCTTATTCCTGTCTCAGTTCTTTCCCTTTCCTGTTACATTACCTCCCCTACCCTAAAAAAAAAAGATTTGTCCCTCAGGACAAATTTTTTTCTCCCCTTTATTACTTCACCTACCTCTACCTTAAACTCAATATGTATACTTCCATGACCAGTAATACTATACATAAACACTTAAATCAAATATATATCATCATTCTACTCATTTGGAATAATCTATTATGTGTTCATCATCATCTTCCTACTACCTCATCATATTGTAATCATATGATGCTGACCACAAAACAATCTGTAATGACTACTAACTGTGACCTATTTATCCCTTGTACGCTTCTTTCATCCACAATTTATTATATCTTTCACACTCCATTTTCACTCTCAACCTCTCCATTTCTTACTTTGTTTCTGAGCTGAACTTTTTTTTTTTTTACATCTGCTGTCATCATCATGACCTACCGAGCATCATCATACTCATACTTACTTTCTTATTTACTTTTTCTGTAGTTAACACGTTTTCACATAATATACTGTAACTGCCTGTTACACTTACTTTATAATATATACAATCGTTTGTGACCCATTTAAAACATCATGGTGTCACTGATTCTGTATTATTGCTTTCCCCCCTCTGGCTAAACTTCCACCTATCTTTTGGACCTGAAAAAATTATGTGGTCCCCTAATACGAACTACTTGCGTTTCCGTATCGTCTATCTATTCCGAATATCTTTACTCTTCTTTCTATTTCTCTATTTTCACGTGCCTGTGCACTCATCTGTCCCGTTTTCCGTATTCGTGTATTTCAATCTCTTTCTTTCCTATTCTTCTGCTCCTCATAACCTTCTGCCCTTTTTCCTAAAACTTCTCTTACTGTATTTGTTCCAACTGGAACAGTATCCCTAAATACTCTTGTCTGTCATCCCCCTATGACTTCTCCAATCTTCAACATTTTTGCTACCTTCACCATGACTTCTTAATTATTCCTATCCTTTAAGCTTCTCAATTCTCCCATATTCCATTTTCCTCATGGCTTGTCTTCACCATTTTTCTTCCCCTCCTCTCTTCTGACATTACCTATGTCTTTTCTTTTTCTACTATTATCGCCAATCTCCCATGGCCTCTGCTCTGAATTCTCGACACTCGAGTCCTAGCTATTCTCTCTCTACTGCAGTAGTCTATTGTTCAGACTTACTCAGCTTCTTAATATGTTCAGTGTAAACCGATTGCATCTAGTTTTCCAACAACTAGACTCCCGCTGTAATTTTCTACTTCTCTCCTTCTCGCCCTTATGTCTTCTACCTCTCATTCCCTCATTGGACTGTGCTCTCCGATTTCCCAATTATAATTCTGTTTATCTCCATTTATTTCTCTATACTTTATATTTCTCTCTTTCCGTCATAATACTGCCATCTAACTCTACGGCTTCTTCTTATCTCTATCTTCATTGTTCCTGCCGTCGTCACTACGGCTTTTCCTATAATTTCACCCGTACTACCATGGCCTCAAATCTACCTCTTTCGTCTCTTCCTATACTGCAGTACCCTATTGGTCAGGTGTACACAGTTTTACCTCTTATGTGCGGAATAGACCAATCATACTTGTCTCATTAAGACTAGCAACCGCCGCCATATTGTTTACCTCTTAATATGCTATGCCTCTCCTCACATAGCCACCTCTATCCCTCTTTATCTCACTTACTCATCAACTCCATCAATTTCATCATGCGAGCCTCTCTGGCTCGAAGCGTTTCTAACGCTATCTGTTTATCTATATCTTGCGTCTCCTCCACTCCTCTAACTTCGTCAACACTTTGCTTCCTCTCTACCTCTGTATCTCGTGTATCTCCCGAGTTTCTCTCAACCTCCTTACTTCTTACTTCATCAACCGTTTGCCTCGGTTTCTCTCTATGTTCAATTTCTTCCTTTTTCGTGCTTCCAGAGTTTCTTTCAGGTTCTATGTCGCTACCTCGACCTCTACTTGTACCTTTTCCATCCTTATTTCTCGTCTTTGACTCTTCTCTACTACTAGATCGGTATCTTACTCGATCCTTAGTAGTTTCTCTACTTCTACTACTGTTTCTATTAGCTTCCCGGCTCTTGGATCGGTAACCGCGTCGATCCGTATGTGTTCTATTTCTCTGTGTATCTAGTCCCTCTAGACTATTAGATCGGTATTCCCTTCGACTCGTATCTCTTCTATTTCTCAGCCTATCTCGGCTCTTAGATCGGAAATCCCCTCGATCTGTATCTTTCCTTCTTTCCCTACTATTTCTCCATTTCCTACTTTCCTTGTTGTCTCTAGTCTTTGGTCGGTATTCTCTTCGACTCGTCTCCCTACTTGCCTCCATAGTATCTCTACTCTTAGATTTCTCATCTACCTGTTCTACTTGTCTCAACTTTTCGAGGCGCCTTTTATAATCTGATGAATTGTCTGTAGACGACCAACATCTCTTCGTCTTTCGTGTACTCCCGTCCTTTATTTCTCTTCTATGGAATCTCCGTTTGCTATGTCTGTGACGCTCGTCACTCTCCTCAGACAACATACCGTTCGAGTCACTTGACATCGATACCTCTTCTGGAGTCCTTGTCCGTCTGCTCCTATTTTCTACCTCATTAATCATTTTCCGACCCTTTCCTCGTATCGGTCTATCCTCTTCTTGTTTTTCCCTGTGTCTGCCTCTCCACTTTGGGCGTACTTGCATTTGCGCTGTATTTCTTAACTTCGCGAGTGGCATATTATATTCTGACGAATTGTCAGATGACGTGTAATATCTCTTCTTCCCTCGTCTAATATCTATCGCCCTTTTCTCTTGTTCGTCTATTTGTCTATCTGCCTCCATCTCCTCTTCTTCCTGCTGATTTTCTTGTTGTCTCTCCGCTACTTGCAACTGTCGTAATTGTTTCTCTTGCTCTGCTAATCTATTTTCCCTCTCTTGCAGTCTCTGTACATATTCCATGAGCGGAATGTCCTCTTCGCTCTCTGAGTTGTCTCTTACATTTTTTAACCTCCTTAGTTCTTCTGGTAATGTTCTGTCAACCTCTTCTCTCTCCGCCGTTCTCGCCTGATCACGTTGTACATTTTCCTCTTCTTCCTCTATTTGTACCTCTGTCTGCTTTCTCTGCCTATTTCTCTCTGTATCCTGCTTTCTCTTATCTTCCTCACTTCCTCTCTCCCGTTCATCATGTTTGTTTTGTGAATCGTTAAAAATTCCTGATCTTTGGGTTTTTCGGTTGTGTATGTATCTCCGCTCTAGTGACTATCCGGCTTCCACCTGCTCCTGGTCTGTATGACTCTTCTGGAGAACTTTCTTCTGATGTAGTCTCTTCTGTGTTCTCTGGTGCCACTACATAATGGGTTTTCCTCTTATTCTGTTCCTGCGGTGGTATGTCTATAGGTTTCTGCGTTTGTAACCTTAGATGTTGTACATGCGCCTTGATAGTTTTATTTTGATCTTGTTTCCATATTTAATATGTTGTTTCTGAAAGGCGTCGTAACACCTGCCAATTTGGAATCCAGTTCTGGTCTAATTTCCCACTCCTAACGTTAATCCTATAGAACACTGTGTCTCCCGGCTTGAATTCCTGTGCAACTGCATTTGTATCCGCATTCCTTTGCCTCCTTTCAAAATCTTTCTTGATGTTCCTTTGTGCTAAGGTGTGTGCTCGGTGTTTTTCCCGGATTAGTATTTCCATGGGTTCCTCTCCCATATATTTCCTCCTTGGCTGCAGTATAGTGTCCATTGGCATCACTGGTTCCCTGCCGTACATCATATAAAACGGCGACATTTTTGTAGTTTCACTAGTGTTCATCCGGACTACTTCTAGTGCCTGCGGTAAATACAGATCCCAATATTGCGGTTTTCCTTCTACTTCCTTCGCCATGATGTTATGTAAGGTGGAATGGAGGCGTTCGTTCTTTCCATTTCCCTGGGGCCGATAAACAGAAGTTCTAATATGTTTAATGTTCCACTGATCTACAAATTTCTGGAACTCTCTTCCTGTAAACACCTTGCCATTGTCCGTAAGTATGGATAAAGTACATCCGTGTCGAGGGATAAATTCCCTGGTTATGATTTGCAATATGTTGTTAGCTGTAGCTTCGCTGAGTGGATAAGATTCTAACTAACCTGATAGCATATCCATTAAATGTAGTATGTATTTATTCCCTATTAATGTTGTTGGATAAGGTCCAGATATATCCATGCTGATTTTCTCCATCGTATAATTTGGCGTATCCATCTCTTGGGTGGGATACTTCAATGCTCTCAACTTCCGTGCTTTACATGTGATGCACTGGTCCACATACGATACTATATCACTATTCATCATGTGCCAATAATATCTCTTTTTAATGACGTCCAACGTCTTGTCTCTCCCCATATGACCGTTATTGTCATGATAAGCTTTTAGTACTTTCCTTACCAGATGTTTCGGAATGTATTTCCTCGGCAAACCATCTCCTTTCGGGTTAATGTATTCTGTCACATTATCAAGAGGGTTTATTCTAAAGTTCCTTGCCTCTTTATCTTCATTCTATATTTTCCTTTTCATCCGTTTAATCTCTGGATCTTTGTCCTGTTCCTTCTTGAAGTCGATAACTCTCAATTGTGGATCTTCTTCCGACTGATCCTCATCCGTTCCTGATATTGACTGTGTTTCCATTCTATTTGAATTTATTATGTTGATCTGTTTGAATCGATCATCTATCTCTGGTGTATCATCCCCTTCTATTGTCATCCCTTTTTGGTACGGTATTCTTGACAATAGATCCGCGCATCTATTGTGGGTACCTTTGATGTATTCTATTTTCATGTTATAGCTTTGCAAGTTTAGCCCCCACGTTTGCAATTTCCTTGGCTGATCTTTTGCTTTAGTTAACCATGTCACTAGTGGCTGAGATCTGTTTTAACCGTAAATGGCATTTTCCTTAGGTAAAAGTCCAATTTCTGTACTGAATAGTGTATGGCAAATGCCTCTTTTTCTATGGTAGGCCATTTCCGCTGCGTTTTGCTTAGCGCATGTTGTAGAAATACTAGGTTTCTTATTTCCCACGTTCTTCAAAACTGGTTCCTCATCTTCCTTTGCCGGTTGCACTAAACATGCCCCTATCGCTGTATCTGATGCATCAGTATACAATATCATTTCCCTATTCGGGTCTGGATGTGATAGATAAAGGATTTCTGTTAATGCGTTCTTGAGGTATTCGAAAGCTCTCTGGCAATCTTGTGTCCATTTGAACCTGGCGAATTTCCTTGTGAGGTTTATCAAGGGTTCTGCTGCTTGTGAAAAATTTACGATATGGTTCCGAAAATACCCACATGTTCCTAAGAGTCCCCTCGTTTGGCGGACATTTGTTGGTGCTGGCATTTGTCTGATGGCTCGCACTTTCTCTTCATCTGGTCTAATGCCTTTCCTATTGATTATAAACCCTAAGTATTTAATCTCTTGCTGTAAGAAGTTGCATTTGCTTAACTTGAGTTTCACATTGTGATGTCGTAATCTATTAAATACTTTCTCTACATGGCATAGATGATCTTCCATCGACCCTGTCGTATGTACCAGTATATCATCGATGTATGCTGTAGCGAACGCTTGCATCCCTTGAAGCACTTCGTTCATTAATGCCATATATGTCGTCGGGCTTCCTTTTAATCAAAAAGGCATCACGTTCCAAGAAAACGTTCCGACATGTGTGCAAAATGTGCTCTTCCTTTTGGCGTCTGGTGACATTGGGATGCACCAGAATCCTGACCTCGCATCTAAAGTTGTAAACCATTGTGACTTCCCCAGTGTTGCCAATATGTCATCTATTCTATGCATCTGATACGATATCGTTTTTGTAATCTTGTTTAACGCCCGGTAGTCGCAACAAAATCTGTTGGTTCCGTCCTTCTTCTCAACAATGACTATCGGCGATGCCCACTCTGACCTGGACCGTTCGATTATTCCCGCCTGTAACATGTCTTGTATCGCTCGTTCTACTACCTGTCTGTTCTTTAGTGGCGTACGATATGGTTTCATGCTAATATGCTTGTCCGTCGTTGTTTCTATTTCCATCTGGACTGTGTTTGTTCTCCCTAGCTCCATGTCTCTCAGCGCAAATACATCATGATGTTTCGTGATAAAGTCATGTAATCTTCTTTTGTTTTGGGGATCTGTCCTTATCTGTGTCTTCATCTCCTTCATCCTATCCTTCATGTTAACCTGTGGTATATTTCGTCCCTGCATTCTATCTCTTTGTTGACCGGTTCTAGTCTCATATAACTTCCTATTCGTATGTCTATCTCCGAAGTAAGGTTGTCGACTCCTTTCTTGAACCATTTTTATCCTATGTACTCGATCTGATGTGTAGTACGGTCTGTGACAATTGTTTTTCCATTTCGTGTCTCTTTCCCTGCGATTGTTGTTTCTATGACTCCATCTTCTTTCCCCCCACATGCGTTCCTGTTCTCTACACGCTAGACAATTACTGGTATTCATATAATCCCGTCCTAACTGTTGGCTGTCCCTCCTAGTGTATGTTTTCCTATCTCGGATACCACTATGTCTATCTTTCCTTTCATCATAGTTATTCTGTCCTTGTCTGCTGCCTTCAGTGTGTGACATGTGTTGTACTCTCTCCACAATGAATCCTCTTGGTATCGTGACATGCTTTGCTGCTGTGTTGAGTAGCATAACTGGAAATTGAGATCTGTTTCCTATTACTACTATCCCCTCCGTCATGTTTATGCATGGTTCATCGGCTATGTCTGCATCCTGGAATTCCACTGTTCTGACCGTCTGCCCAATTTTATAATATGGTGATCTCTTAATCTTTCCTGTGACTATGTTCACCGTATTCGGACGTAAAGTAATCGGCTTCTGTAATCTTATCACTGATGCGATATGCATATCATCCTGCATGTCAATGTACTCGTCCTGAATCCTTAGCTTCTGTATGTCAAAGTACAATCTTACGCTGTATTTCTTCATAAAATCTCTGCCTAAAATGCAATTCCATGACATACCTTTCACTATTATAAACGTTTGCGTCAACAACTTCGTTCCAATGCTGAACCGTAAACGTTGACATTCCATCACCTTTAACCTTTCACCTGACACTGACGTGAGTTGCATGCATGTTTTTTCCAATTTGGGTGGCTGACGTAGCTGTTTATATAACCCAAATCTTAATAAGCTAACACTAGCGCCTGAATCCAAGAGACTTCTGATTTTTCTATCACCTATTGTTATCAAACACGAACTCGGATCCGTATGGTACGTTTCGTTGACTGTTGATATATCTTCATTCTGTTTCCTTATCCTTGGTTTCCTTCCCATAGGTACCTGCTTATTATTCTGAGACCTATTATTTATCCTACCCATGTCAGTCTCTCTCATGTGAGTAGGTCTACCTTTTCCCTGACTATTGTATCTACCGTACCGAGGCGTCTCGAAAGCCCTCGTGTGGTGCGTGCATGAATGTGTTCCTTGTGTGCGGGTGTATTGGGGTTGACACAATGTGTCGTCCCTATCCCCACACATAGTCTGACGCGGACTATGACAACTAGCTAAACGCGCAGACCCACTGTTTTGACACATGCGTGGCGGTCTCCATGTACACACGCTAGCTCTGTGTCCCCGCTGATGGAAATTGTAACATTCAATGTCCTGCAACAGTCTGCTACCTGTTTGTTGTCTCCTTCCATCACCATTTCCTTGATGAACATTATCTATTTTCATAGGTTCTTCTTCGTCAAACCTTGCCTGTTCTACTCTCAACTCAAACCTTCTCCTTACGTTTTCTTCTGCAATGGCAGAAGCCATAGTATCTTTTAACATCTTATGATCTTTCCTTATTAAGTGGAGTTTGATGGCATCACTATATAATCCGTCTACGAAGATAGGGCCTACCGATCAATTGGTCATCTATTCATTGTCTGTCTATCGTTTCAGCTGGAAATACATCTTCAATGATGTTAAACATTCTATCAGTATACATCTGTATAGTTTCCTCTTTGCTTTGTTTTATCTTCCAAAGTTTCTGCCATCCTAGCTGTACATCCTGTAATTCTCCATATCTTTTCACCAATTCCTGTTTGAAGTCTTGCCATGTTTCCTCTAGCACTATGTCTAACCTTCTTCTAATGAAATCGGCTACTAAATGTGTGCTGGTAAGAAAAGCTAACAATCTCTTTTCAATGTCTGAGGCCTGAACTGATAAAGAATATCTCTCTATTTGTAAGAGCCAGGTCTTACATTCAGTAGATTTACCTGAAAACGTATCAACATTACCCTTGACACTGGCAAGTTTGCTGTTTTTATCTAACCTACCCAATGTCTCAGATACCTGGCGTAATACGCCTACTACCGTGTCTGTCTGTTCCATATTAGCTCTGAAAATAAATAAAAATTATGTTATTGGGACTTCTTGGGGAAATTCTTTGGTTAATGTTCTTGATGTTGTAACAAAACAATTGTTACTCACAGCAAATCTCTATAACAAAAATATGAAGGAAATTATAACACATGAATAGGTTCAAAGTTGTATACAAACAATAATTCTACCTAATTATAACTAACTAACTACACTGTACGTTTGGACGTTGGTTCCTGATGAATGTTTCTTTTCTGGACTGCTGACTTGAGTGTGCACACTGTGTTTGTTTCTTTCTTTCCTCCCGTTGTTTTCTGTGTTATGAGCGGCTGTTGATGATACTTGCTACACTGTTCATAAAAGGATCACTTTAGTGTGATGATGTTTGACCCATACCCGACTGTGGAGTTAAGTTGTAAAAAGAATGTATCTTCGTCACTGTTGACTTGGGTTCCTTCGTTGACCTCGTCATGCTCGACTACTCTTCATATGTCTCGGCACGTAACTGTCTTGTTTTCTTCACTGTTGACTTGAATTCATGCTTCGTCGAACTCGATGTTGTTTTTTCAATCGCCTGCATTTTGATAAGTACACTAATTTGTAACACACGTAATCTTCCCACAAGTGGTCACTGGCACCATAACGAGATGTGCCCGATTATAAATAATACATGATCACCACTCTATGTTCTTGGTTTTGTTGTTATTAAGTTATCGTCTTGACACTACTGTATGTCCTTGTACCAATGATTGTCGTTAATGTCCCTGTCTTATGTACGCTGGCTGTGAGTGTATGCACCGTACAATGGTGGCTTATCTTGCTCCTGTGTCTACTGAATGAGCTTACATGATCAGACACTATAATGCCTTGAAATGACTTGACGACTCAGAGTAGACAACAAAAGTTCTTTATTTGTTGTCAAGGAACATATTCACAGCTGGCAACCTTGTGCCCGATTATAAATGGTAATAGCATACATGAAACTTCTACAATGTCCTTCATACATCACATAACTCACTGTTCATGGACTACTTGATTAACTCTTGATCTACGTTGAATACTGAACACCCTCCACTCTAGAGACTGTCTACTATACACTACTTCTTAATGGGCTGCTCACAATAAATGCAGTATGGTTTTGAAGTAATAATCTGGATTACCACTAGTGCTGGATACTTATTCTATACCACTGCTGTCTTATAAAGTATGCTTCATATGTCCGAACTGGACCACTACTTCGAACACCTGTCCTCGATCACTTGCCCTTGACTAATTATTCGAGAGTTTACATACCATGTTTGCTTGAATAAAACTGCTGACAATACACTTGGATACAGCTCGACATGAACGTTAATTGTCGTGGGAACATCTTTCCCTTTCTGCGAAATGCAGCGGTATCATAACACAATGATACTTGAGCTGTCCACTAAGTTTCAGATGGTACTATGGTAAGTCTACCTGACCTGTTCTGAGTTGACCATCTCAGCCAAACGACGAGACAAGAGTGATCTTTAAACTCTCTTCTCAGCCCACTCATTTCTCGTGCCTGATGACGTAAGAGCTAAGTCCTACTACTCATAAATTATTTCTTCTTATTCCTATCTCAGTTCTTTCCCTTTCCTGTTACATTCTCCTGTACTCTGAAGTTGTACATTGCACATTTTTTTTATGACAGTGAGGTTTATTAAAAGGAGAAGACAAAAAAAAAATAATTAAAAAGGGATAACGAAATCATACACACCTTTTCTTGTACTTATAGAGCGCACTTTGATCTAAGATGGAAAGAACTAAGATTGTTTTCCAGTTTGTAAAATATTTGCAGTGGAAAAAATGTACCTATTGCTCTCGCTCTCTCACACACACACACATAAACAAACAGTGAAAACACGTTTTTAGTGTGCACACTAAAATGGTGTTTCTGCTTTTTGTCACAACCTTATTCACAGCCCGTGGAAATGTACAACGACATGTGCATTGAAACATTGCCAACAACAGTATGAAGTATGAGTTTAAAAAATGAAGATACAATGAGCAGCTTTACGGTAAAAAACAGTCACTCCCTTCCACACATTAATTTACTCACTCTTTCTGGTACACAGGTCTCATATAGTCTTAATTTTGTGATCGTGCTGTACATAGAGGACTTCCAGATGTTGTTTAGACTACAAAAGGCTGTTCTTGCTTTGTTCATTCTGTATGTATAATATATACGTGTTGAGGCTCAAGGGGGATGATAAATGTTATTATTATTGTGTGCGCTGATATAGGCGATCAGCAGGTCGGGCTTACAGGCGGCCGACGGATGTGTGAGTGTGTAGATATAGACGCGAATGTGTATAGGCTCTTTAACTCTTTAAGTCCCAATCGACTTTATAAAGGCTCAGGGGTTAGACGCGCTTGGCCCAATCGACTTTAAAAAGCCTTTAGTATATGTGCCTCTGTTTGAGACTGTTTCTAACACAAACCACCCAAAACGTCATTTCCGACTGCAAGTACATTCTTTTAAATACCGCATGTGTTTAAGAGTGAACGTGTTTCTGTTTTGAGATATTTATTTTTAGATTTTTTTAAGCGCATATCCTCTATTTTACCTTGAATAACTAATCATTTTTTTTAGCACATATCCTACATTTTACCTTGAATAACTAATCATTTTTCAATGAAAGCTTTTATACTTGTAGCACAAGAGTAAAGTACATCCAATTACCTTCATTTTCATATACAACAACAAAGTTATTTATGCATATGAACATTTTAAAAAATTATTTCCAAACAACAACAATAAAAACGCACTGGGGTGGCGATTTTTGCTTGGGCCAAACCCACTTTTTTGCTTGGGACTGAAAGAGTTAAAGTAAGTCAATAGCAATCACACATCAATGCACACATGGGAGTCAGGAAGGTTGAAACTCCAAGTACAGTTCTACACCGTTTATTACGCCACAGTAACGAACGTAGACATCATCAGAACACACTGTCAATAGGTCACAGTTCAAAACACATCATGGAAATAACGACAGTTCAATACATCCGAATATAGCATAAATGCGCATATATATATATACTCTGGCAATATTATAAATAAGCCGTATGAGTTCCTGGCTTTGAGGTAATGTAAATATGCTCACTATCTTCTCTGGCAATATCATAAATAAGCCGTATAAGTTCCAATGTAAATATGCTCATTATCTTCTCTAGCAATATTATAAATAAGATACATCTCACGGGAGAAAGAACAATCCCCTATAACAATCCGTCGAACGACAAAATATCCCTCATCGGGAGATGAACAGAGAATGGCCTATAATCCATGGCCTTTTGAAAGTCTTCCCAAAAAAAACGTACATTCTGCAGTATAAATATCAGCCATCATATCCTTGGCTTTTGAAATACATTAGAAAGTCTCAGTCATTCCTATCACACAAAAAATATCTCCCAGTATACACCGTCAAAAAACATGGCTGACCATCATCACGGCAAAACTGCCCAGCCACCTACTGTCACGAGATTTTCCTCCCTCTGTCCAGCTCAGACAATCACGCATGTGCTGCTAACCGCGAGAGACGTGAGCTGAACTCATCTAGAACATTCGAGTAGCAGCTACTCAAGGGAGATAACAAAAAATCTGTCCTGTACATATAAGTATATTAACGTTTAATTCCCCTTGATTAAAATAGGACTTAACAGTCTACACCGATCCCCAGGGAAAAAAATGATTCGATCATTTTTTTGTTGTTGAAAAAAATACATCAAACAAAAAAGTAGAGGTCGGTAGCATACTAATGTCTAGATGGCGGTAGACCTACCTGGACGAGGGGCATATCCAGAGAGTATCCGAAAATCGCGGAGACGGCCGGATATAGTGCTTCATTCTGCAGCAACGCTTCAGGTCATACTGATTGAACTGACCGTGCCATTTGAATCCAGATTAGATGAGCAACATTCGTTCAAAGCGGCCAAGTATAGTGATCTGGCCGCGGATCTGAGACACGATGGGTTCACTGCAAGGGTCATGGCTGTTGAAGTGGGCGCAAGAGGGCTTGTGGCTGCATCAGTGTATGATCTATTGAAACTGTTGGGGCTGAGGGGACAGTCGAGAACAAGGGCCCTGAAGAGGCTTAGTGAAACTGCCGAAAAGGCATCAGGCTGGCTGTGGAACAACCGCAATGGGGAATGGAGATCGTAACAATAAACGCTGCGGTACAGAAAACACCAGGAATTTTTCTAAGCCCACAATACGCTGAGGTTTGTGGTGGACTAGTGAACGGGCTGCGACTCAGGGGCGACAAGCGGTGTATACTATAAGGGGTGTCAGTATCAAAAGTCCAGTGGGGAACGCGCAGTGGTGACTCGTTGACTTCGCGCTGGTGTCTCAGTGTGTGCGACGGAACGAACGGAATAATTTGTCTTCTCTTTGTTACTTTCACAATTGCCTCCACGGCTGGCGGAGTTGTGGAATTTAAAGTTGCTATCATAAGTGAAATGGGTTCATTTTCGATGCAAGACAACAGGAAGCTGAGACGCTTGGGAGTCATGACCCAAGTGGGCCCGCCCCCCTTAGAGTGTAAAGGAGTATATAGGGCCGAAACACTTGTCGGACGGGGGGACTGCTTCTGATGATCAGATTGCTTCCTGTTGTATCGCTCTGTAAAGAGTTTCCTATCATAGTTACATGGTCAAACCAGTGACAATCGGGAAAAGACCGATTGACTTCTGGAAAGACAGATGACACTGGGAAAGACTAGAAACCGGCTGACCGGGTTAGCACCCCGTAAGCTGTATTCAATTGCTATAGAACCCAAAAACGATAGATGCCCCCAGGATTCACCGAAAGGGGGGGAGAATGATGAATCCACAGGCGCCTCATTGGAATCGACCAGACCCGTTACACGGACTTCGAGCTCTGAACAACGGCTGGAGTCTCCATGTGCCTGTGGTAGGGAATTCTCTACTCAGAGAGGAATGAAAATCCACAGAACGAAAAAGGGGTGTGGGAGGTCATCAGGGGGAGATCAACAGCGCTCTGTCTCGACGGATAAGACGTTAGAAGAACGCAGCCAGGAGTCAATCCACAGTGCTGAGTACATTCAAGTTGATCTGCCTGATGATGATCTCACACACTTCTTGGACGGGAAGAGAGATGCAATCACGTTTCCACCCGCCAGTGCAAAAGGGCGTTGGGAACAGCTGGACGAAGCCTTGGCAAAAGAGTTGGATAACAACCTGAAGCAGATAACTTTGGAGAAGAAGCTGGAAATCTTCGGCGACATAATATATCTGCACTGTCGCAAAGTGTTCGGAGTGAGGGAGGCAAGGGAAAGTAACCCACCACGAAAAAGCAGAAGACAAATTAAAATAGAAGAAATCAGAAAACTGAAGAAGCATGCCCGAAAACTGTTCAAAAACGCAGTTGCCGCAGAGAAGGAAGGGTTACGACAGGTTTGGGAGCACCTGAAAGGCCAACATAATGCCCTTTATAGAGCAGAAAGGTTGTGCAGGAAGAAAAGGAAGACTCGAATGGATAGGGAAAGATTCTTCAGGGAGCCCTTCAAGTTTGCCAAAGAACTGTTTGAGCAGCCACGGTCGGGTACGCTAAACATCAGGAAAGAAGACCTGGAAGAACACCTTGGAATGACATATTCAGATGGTCGCAAAGATGAGCCGCTCAGCAGCATGGCAGGCCTTAAATGGCCGAGTAAGCCAGGTGCTGAATTTAACACCAAGCCCCCAACGGTGCAAGAGGTAGAAAGCATTGTCCAGAAAGCTCGATGCAAGTCAGCTCCAGGTCCTAATGGTGTTCCATATGTGGTGTATAAGAGATGCCCTGAGGTGCTCAAACGACTGCTTCGTTTACTGAAGAGTGCGTGGAAAACCCAGCTTGTAAGCAAGGAATGGAGAAAGGCGAACGGAGTCTACATTCCGAAGGAGCAAAATTCCACAGACATCAGTCAGTTCAGGCCAATCTCACTACTCAATGTGGAAGGGAAGATATTCTTCTCAGTGATGGCGAAAAGACTCACTACATACCTCCTGGCAAATGGGTACATTGACACTACCATTCAGAAAGCAGGTATCCCAGGTACACCAGGATGTCTAGAGCATGCCACAATGATATGGGAAGCAATCCAAAAGGCAAAGTCTGACAGAACAAACCTCCATGTAATCTGGTTGGATTTAGCGAATGCTTATGGATCCGTTCCACACCAGATGTTGTGGCAGGCCCTAGAAATGTATCATGTTCCACAAGAGATTGCAGCAATGCTGAAGCTGTATTTCGCAGGGTTTGCTGTCAGATTTTAACCAGAGAGTACACAACGAAGTGGATTGGCCTTGAAGTTGGAATTGCGATGGAATGTACCATCTCTCCGATACTATTCGTGATGGCTATGCAGGTAATCCTCAATGCAGCTGAAGGAATGGCTATAGGTCCAAAGCTCGGTGGAATGTGTCTCATGCCACCGCTCAAAGCATTCATGGATGACACAACAATTCTGACATCAGATGAACATCAGGCCCGGAGGATGTTAGCACGCCTGGATGAACTAGTCAGCTGGTGCAGAATGAGCTTCAAACCCAAGAAGTCGAGAAGCCTATCAGTCAGGAAAGGGAAGATAGCAGAGGTCATATTCACGGTTTCCAACCAAAGAATCCCTACTGTCATTGAGGAACCTGTTAAAAGTCTTGGCAGGGTGTACGATGCCTCATTAAAAGACTCAAAGGCAGTGCAACAGACAATAGAAATGGCAGACAGAGGGCTACAGATCATAGACCAAAGCAGACTCCTGGGGAAGTTCAAACTGTGGTGCCTCCAGTTCATGTTGATACCAAAGTTGCTGTGGCCACTGCTTATATATGAAATAAGCACAAGTACAGTGGAAGCCATAGAGCAGAAGGTCAACAAGTTCATGAGAAAATGGCTAGGAGTACCACCAGGTCTGTCAGATGTAGCACTGTACTGCAAAAAGTCAAAACTTCTGCTTCCTTTCAAGTCAGTTGTTGAAGAGTACAAAGTTGGAAAGGCAAGGCTTGCAATGATGCTACGCGAGTCAGCTGATGACGTGGTTAAGTCCATTCAGCCCACACTGAAAACGGGAAGGAAGTGGAAAGTGGAAGAAGCTGTTGATGCTGCCCAAGAGTCACTCAAACTGAGGGAGGTAATCGGATACACACAAACGAATAGACGGGGATTTGGTCATGGAGACATCCGCTGGTGGTCCAAGGCATCAAGCAGGGAGCGCAGAGACATGGTAGTTCAGGAGATACGAGAAGCTGAGAATGATAAGAGGTTGCAAAAAGCAGTGCAGCAGGTCCAACAAGGCCAATGGACTACATGGGAAGGAGCCCTGCAGAGGTCCTTGACATGGAATGATATATGGCATATGGCACCTCTTAGGCTCAGCTTCGTTGTCAGATCACTGTATGACCTGCTGCCATCGGCCACCAACCTTGTGAAATGGGGAAAGTCGGATGATGAGCAGTGCCCCTGTGCCAGGGGAGGCAGACACTTGAACACGTGCTCTCAGCGTGTAAGGTGTCATTAGGGCAAGGGCGATACACTTGGCGCCATAACAAAGTGCTAAATGAGCTTGCTGCGACAATAGATCTGGCAAGAATGAAGGCGAATAGCAAAGTCCGGCCAGACACCGCAAACACATACTTTCTGAGGGCAGGAAAGTCAGCACACCCCAAACCGAATAAACCTGGTAGCAGTTTACCATCTCTTCTTGATTGTGCAAATGATTGGGAGATGGCGGTAGACCTACCTGGACGAGGGGCATATCCAGAGAGTATCCGAAAATCGCGGAGACGGCCGGATATAGTGCTTCATTCTGCAGCAACGCTTCAGGTCATACTGATTGAACTGACCGTGCCATTTGAATCCAGATTAGATGAGCAACATTCGTTCAAAGCGGCCAAGTATAGTGATCTGGCCGCGGATCTGAGACACGATGGGTTCACTGCAAGGGTCATGGCTGTTGAAGTGGGCGCAAGAGGGCTTGTGGCTGCATCAGTGTATGATCTATTGAAACTGTTGGGGCTGAGGGGACAGTCGAGAACAAGGGCCCTGAAGAGGCTTAGTGAAACTGCCGAAAAGGCATCAGGCTGGCTGTGGAACAACCGCAATGGGGAATGGAGATCGTAACAATAAACGCTGCGGTACAGAAAACACCAGGAATTTTTCTAAGCCCACAATACGCTGAGGTTTGTGGTGGACTAGTGAACGGGCTGCGACTCAGGGGCGACAAGCGGTGTATACTATAAGGGGTGTCAGTATCAAAAGTCCAGTGGGGAACGCGCAGTGGCGACTCGTTGACTTCGCGCTGGTGTCTCAGTGTGTGCGACGGAACGAACGGAATAATTTGTCTTCTCTTTGTTACTTTCACAATTGCCTCCACGGCTGGCGGAGTTGTGGAATTTAAAGTTGCTACCATAAGTGAAATGGGTTCATTTTCGATGCAAGACAACAGGAAGCTGAGACGCTTGGGAGTCATGACCCAAGTGGGCCCGCCCCCCTTAGAGTGTAAAGGAGTATATAGGGCCGAAACACTTGTCGGACGGGGGGACTTCTTCTGATGATCAGATTGCTTCCTGTTGTATCGCTCTGTAAAGAGTTTCCTATCATCATACCCCTAAGTACACTATGATAAGACATATAACCAAAATGAACAAAAGAGGGATAGGAGTAAGTGTAACGTACAAAAGAAGTGAAGTATAGACCGATAATGAGATAAGCATACGACAATCAAGAACTCAAAAAATATGAAGTAAATGGCGTATAGACTAGCTATGACAACATAAGTAAAAAATAAAAAGAACAGATGAAGTACAGAAAGAATGAGGAGTAATGAAATAAAGCAGTGCGATACGGATAGAAAGAACAATGACATATCATGGTAAACAATTATATTAAACAATGCATTTTACAAATGAATACCATTATAGTACAATAGCATACATTACAAACAAAAATGAGGAAGGATAATCTAAATCAAAGAACAAATAATTAGCTATCATCTAAAAAAGAAAATAGCCTAATGTGCCTGACAACCAAGTTAATAAGCTCAAGGAGTACCAATGATGAACAGCATATTAATATCAAAATTGACAATACCTTTATACATAGCTATTCCTGATGCATCATCAAGCGTCGGGTAATGAAAAAAAACATACATCACAATCTCAGAAAAAAAAAACATTTTCTCAATGTACTCATATCGCTGTACATAGTTACCACTAGCGCACAATCAAGCGCTGGGCAAAGAAAAAAATATTACAATGTCAGAAAGAAAGGAAAAAATATCTTCTTCTTCTGTCTACATATTCTTATCAAAAAGTACAATACTGAAACATAACGCAATGATGAGTTACCTAAAATAGTGGCATCATTACAATAGTCATCTGTTCATCATTTCCAAACGAACAATACAGTAGTGCAATGGTGCATAAAGATGAACCAACATATTATCATAAAAAAGTTATACCATATCCTAATACAATACTCTCTAATACATTATACTATTGTAATATACAATATTATTAGCTATCTCAAACAAGTTACATATATAAGATGAGTCCCGTAGTTTTAGAACATCCCATAGTAAGAAGGCACCAAAATCTAGTGTAGAGTCACACTGCCGATAAGTTAAACTGGAACAGCAAATCTTGTGGTATATCATTGGTAGACGGTGCAAACCATCAATATAGCAGTACTGACTCTCATGGAAAAGCATACGCTGTGAAAAAATACAAACGAAAATCTCTGTTCGGTAAAGGTAAGATTTTATGATATACAACAATTAATTTTACAGTAAATCTACCAACTGTGGCTGTGTAAACTTCCGGCCCCGGTACGATGTTAATCAAACCTTCCTCTGTTACTCAAAAAAAAAATAACAGAGAAAGTAGCACAGACTAATCCGGAATCCTGAATTAAACAGGATCATAAAAGTATCTATCAGTGTGTGATAATGTATGGTAAAGTTATGAATATACAAGATAGTTAGTTGCTTATCCTTTGCAGGACGTGGCAATCAACCCCAGCTTTTATTGGCTGTTTGTGATTTTTCTAGGCAATTTTTTTCATTCAGTAGTTTGCCATTGCTTTCTGAACGGTACGGCGCTTATACCATTGTTAAAAATCCACACAAAGCGATCTGCTACCAAACCGCCTGCAGCAGGTTTCGAACCTGGTATATCTGGATTACGAAACTGCGTTCATATCCATTAGGCCACAGACGCCGACATATACAAGATACCGACATCAATAGGCAAACCCATAAGTTGGTAATAATGACCAAAAGTATCATGATGGCTGACAATCTGAGATTTTGCGCAAGACAGAGTAAATGCAGTTGACAAATGCGTACATCTCCAAGGCTGAACTGAAGTCATAGCCTGTGTACTGGACAAAGAAAAAAGCAAGAAATATATCATAAAGATGTAAAAGCAGAGAGTAGTAAACTTGGACCTACGTCGAAGTTTAAAAGACAAGCAGTAAGTACGACAAAAAGTCGTAAAAGATGAAGATACTGAGCTAACCGGCCCAGTAAGAAAAGTAAAGAAACTCATAAGGTATAGATATGTACTAACAATTAAGTTCGTACATGTAGCAAAGAAAACACTAGTTATAGCAGAAAAGAAGTTGCAATAAATGTGACTGGATGTAGATTCAGTCGTAGCGCTAAAGTTAGTGTGTGTGTCTGTCAAAACTGAAGGATCTTCTTCTATAATGGTAGTTAAAGAAGAGTCAATGTTAGAGTTGCGACGTACTGATGTATGTCGCACTGGGCTAAAAGAAACACCAAAATTAGCATGATGAACAATCGTATCATCAATACTGCACGATTGCACGAAATTAGCAGAATGTATCACGTTAGCAGAATGTACCTGGTGAAAAGATTTTGGCATAGTCACTAAGGTGAAAGCAGTAAGGTTATGTTGCCGTTCCCAAGCAGCAATTTGTACCGGCGTACACACCTTTATACCCATGTATCTGTCCGATAGTAAGGTCGGCGATAGGCGCTCTGAGTAAACATGCGTGTATATAACCAGTGAAAAACGGTGTGGCAATGTGGACTATGGCAGTTGGAAAAGTCTCAACTGTCCCACCGAATGTCACACATTTCACCATCTTACCCGTTGCACAAGATGGATGAACTAAAGACTGTCTAACCCCAACAGTTGTGCATCCAGAATCAAATAGAACTGAAACGGGATTATTATTTACAAATCCCTTATGTAGAGTAAGAGACCCTCTTCCGTCATGTGCAGACAAGGCAGGAAGAGGAGTCGGAAGAGGATGACTGCAACTCAAGGTAGTTATAGCTGTAGGTTGGAACAAAGTTGTGCACCCTGGGCACTGAGATGCTCTCTCGAAATCGAAAGCAGAGCAAGCAGTAGCATTAGAGACACTTTTATTATTGTTACCTTGATCATTAACAACCTGGGGCTCTTGTTCAGCAGAGTTAGCCTGGCGATACGATCTATTATTTGGAGATCTACCGTCGTATTGCGAATTATCGCGGTTATTATTTCTATTGGAAGCATTGTTATTTGCTCTATTGAAATTATTGTTCTGATTTGAACCCCAGTTTGCATAGTTGCGATTGTCATTTCCCCTTTGATCAAAATATCTATTAGATGGGTTTTGTTGTCTCCAAGAAAAATTATTATAAGGCTGATAACTCTATTGTAGTTACCTCTTCCAAAATTTCCATAATTATTGGAACCAAAATTTTGAGGACCGTTAAATTGTCTCCAATTTCTTAAAGAAGGAGAATCACTACGTGATGGACCCCATTGGTTCTGTCTAAAATTCCGATTATCTCTCCTACCAAAATTGCGTTCAGCACTTTGAGACCTACGTCGCAAATTAGGACCATATGGTATTGCTGAAGCCATGGGTAAACTTTTGACTTTAGAATTGCTAACTGTTACATTTGGATGAGCCGTGACATATTGGCGACAGTATTGTTCCATTTCTTTCAAATTTGGAGGCTTTCGCTCATGTAGAAAGGAAAAAAAAAGATTTATTAACTGATGACATAACTTTGTCACGAAGCAATAAGTCCATAAGGGCTTCATATGTGTGCTCCGTTTTTGAAAGTTCAACCCAACGTGAAAACGTAAGGCGGATATTTGACATAAAGTTTGAAAAATCTTTCCCTGTCTCCGGTAATAGAGACTTAAAGCGTAGGCGATAACCTTCTTCATCCAGTTGGTATTTTTTTAATAAAGCCGCTCTGGCAACATCAAAGTTATTCATGTCAGGACCTTCCAACATACTTATAGTAATCAAAGCTTCACCCTTAAATAACTTGCTAAGTTGCTCACAATATCCTGACTTGTCTATCTTATGAGATTCGCATGAAAGTTCAAATCTATTTAGATAGAATGAGATATCGTCACAGGTAGGGTTGAAAACAGGCAATTTAATATCATAAGATTTAGTATTTGCCTTATAAGAAGTTGTTTGATTATTTGTCTCATTTTGTGTATTACCAATATTCACTACCTTTATCCTCTCCAGCTCTATAGACGACATCTTTTCCTCATGCAGTCTCATTTTTTCTTCAGCTTGCATCTGCATCTGCAATTTCCTTTCTTCAGCCTCTATTTGTTGTTGAACTGTTCTCTCTTCAGCTTCCAATTTCTGTTTTCTCTCTTCAGCTTTTAATTTCTGTTTTTCACTTTCCATTTTCTGTTTTTCAGCCTCCATTTGCATTTGGATTTTTCTATCTTCAGCCTCTCTTTGCTGTTGAATTTTTCGTTCTTCAGCTTCTAATTTTTGTTTTTCCATTTCCATTTTCTGTTTTTCAGCCTCCATTTGCATTTAGATTTTTCTCTCTTCTGCCTGCATCTGCAATCTCATATTTTTAGATTCTATTTTCTGTTTTTCAGCTTCTATTTTCTGTTTCTTTTCTTCAGCCTTCTGCGCCTTGGCATATTCAGCAAGTGCGAATTCTTTTACTTCCTCATTAGTCATACCAAGGGATCTCCCTTGTTCAATGAAATAATCCAAACTAGACATTATGTCTGAATATATGATATAGATAACTTATGTAAATATATTCCTTGTGAAGCTCACTTTATCCAAACTCAGTGGGTGACAAGTCTTTGCTCAAGAACTTGTATAATTTCCTTACTTATTAATAATATAATTAATCACTTATATATCTATTATGCATTATAGTATTGACAGTCCATGACAGAATATATTGACAGCGTATGACAAAATAGATAATACAAACAAGAAAGACAAAGACAGGATATAAAGAACAAATGACTACGTTTGCAGGAATCAACTAAAGTATGAAAGCAGAAATAAAGCAAAAAATATTGCAAAACTTGCAGCGACAGCTGGAAATGAAGCGATGAGACAAACAACAACACAGTGTATAAACAAAAAAATTTGTATAGAATTAAACGATAGAAAGGGGAGAAAAACACTCACAAACAAATTAATCAAGAACTAAAGAACAGAGCAAAATATAACGAAAACAACACTAATACGTTTCGAAACACCTAAACAGTTATATAAGAAGACTGAATCCGGAGTAAACAGAGTATGCCCAGAATTATATCAAGGGATCTTTTACGACACGGACTTAGACAAACAGTCCCTATAGAACGCTTTTGTAGGCCCTCGGTGAAGTGGGATATCCTACGAAAGTCTCCACCCAACCTGCCCACTGAAATATAACATATATGACATAGAAACATATAACATAGAAGACAAGGAATATAAATAGCTTATGTATAGAGGAAGGCTCAATGTACACCAAACAGAGGTACAGTTTACAACAAACAACACAGCCACTTATCTGCAAAATGCAAAAATCCCGGCCTTCACAACAGCAGCAACGATGTACATAGATAACACGGTCCAACGAAAGGAGAATCCACGGTATAAGGGTTCAGGAACTCTACGATGCCAGGTACGGGTATTTTCCACTTCTCAGACTCTTGACATGTTGAACTTGTAAGAAAACATTCTTCCACAATAGGAACTTGCTCATAGAAAACTTGGACTGGTAACACTGCAACTCTCGACTTGAATAATTTATGAACAGGAAACACAAACTGTAAACACTATACTGTAACTCCTTGTAATTCACACAATGTCATTAGTAATCCAAAGCCCCATATCACTGGCGACCACTGTTGAGGCTCCAGGTGGATGATGTTATTATTATTGTGTGCACTGATATAGGCGATCAGCAGGTCGGGCTTACAGGCAGCCGACGGATGTGTGAGTGTGTAGATATAGACACGAATGTGTATAGGCTCTTTGAAGTAAGTCAATAGCAATCACACATCAATGCACACATGGGAGTCAGGAAGGGTGAAACTCCAAGTACAGTTCTACACCGTTTATTACGCCACAGTAACGAACGTAGACATCATCAAAACACACTGTCAATAGGAGACAGTTCAAAACACATCATGGAAATAACGACAGTTCAATACATCCGTATATAGCATAAATGGCGCATATATATATATATATATATATATATATATATATATATATATATATATATATATATATATATATATATATATACACTCTGGCAATATTATAAATAAGCCGTATGAGTTCCTGGCTTTGAGGTAATGTAAATATGCTCACTATCTTCTCTGGCAATATCATAAATAAGCCGTATAAGTTCCAATGTAAATATGCTCATTATCTTCTCTAGCAATATTATAAATAAGATACATCTCACGGGAGAAAGAACAATCCCCTATAACAATCCGTCGAATCAAAATATCCCTCATCGGTAGATGAACAGAGAATGGCCTATAATCCATGGCCTAAAAGTCTTCCAAAAAAAGACGTACATTCTGCAGTATAAATATCAGCCATCATATCCTTGGCTTTTGAAATACATTAGGAAGTCTTAGTCATTCCTATCACACAAGAAATATCTCCCCGTATACACCGTCAAAAAACATGGCTGACCACCATCACGGCAAAACTGCCCAGCCACCTACTGTCACGAGATTTCCCTCCCTCCGTCCAGCTCAGACAATCATGCATGCACGGCTAACCGCGACAGACGTGAGCTGAACGCATCTAGAACATTCGAATAGCAGCTACTCAAGGGAGATAACAAAAATCTGTCCTGTACATACAAGTATATTAACGTTTAATTCCCCTTGATTAAAATAGGACTTAACAATACGTATAATATAATTTACCATGGCCGTAGATAAGACTTAATAAAAGGGGGGGGGGGGGGGGGGGTGTTAAAAATTTTTGTCGCAAAACATGTTTGGCACATTATAATTTCCCCACAAATGTTTTTCACCAAACCCTTACGTGGGTGGTTTAACACACCCCCCATCTACGGCCTTGTAAATATATGTAAACACTCTCGCATACTCACACTTTCATTGGCACACTTAAAAGAAAATATCATATTACACTCGTTCACACGTCTTTGTTGAGGATTGCTGCACGATTTTCTATCATCTTGGTTTTATTTTCATTTAGATGGACGCACCATGCAGCACCCCAACTAGTTAGACTTCCACCGGTAAGTGTAAAGTACTAGCTGATGCGTTAAGCCTAGTAACGAATCAGCCGAGTTGTGGGCTCCTGCCCCAATGGCAGTGTTTGAATGTGTCGCATAGCCACTATGGCAGTGTTCATGGAAAATGTGGCAGAGCCACTGAAATGTGTATATCAGTATTGGTGTAGTCTTTGGGCTTATAGCAGTGTTTGATATAATGTGTGGCATAGTCCACTAATCGATGTGTTGAGTCTAAACTCATATATTTAATCGTCAGTGTTCAGGCTTCGTAGTTAATAGAATAAGAAATGAATAAGGACTTTTGAGTCCCAGAGATATGTTGAAGCATTATTGTGAAAGTAATCTGCGTTATTGTAGATCTACACATGATAGTCTAGATGGAACGTGGTGTAGTGTAAAACAGTATTGAAAGCGATAATGGTAGATTATGATGTGGGCAGCTAAACTGAGAATATTTGATTTAGCCTCTGATTTTTTAAATAGACAATGTCTTAATACGAATGCAAAGCTAAAGATTTAGAATAGTTATGATGTGATATTGCAGAGACAGTTTACATAGAGTAGTATTCAACTGATATATCTGAACATAGAAGATTATAAGAATGCTGACGGTTTATATGATCACCCATGGTAAAATAGATGATAATTGAACATACTGTGATGTCATTACTTACTTTGAAATGGGAACCACATGTTTCGTTCATATTTCCGAACTGCGATGTGTTCTTCGTATAATTAAATGGAAAAAGTCGTCCCCAGGAGACTTTGTGTTGGTTGACACGTTTGATGAAATTTGCTTCAAGAAGTTTTCAAAGTTCTGTCAGTTCGACAGTCAAGTTGTTGCTATTCAACTTATTGAATGAACTAATCACCAATACATCAATATGAATACACAAAGAATTAAAATGTCACAAACGATTGGATGTAAAAGAAGATAGTATAAGCATTTGTTCACACAAAGTATATGAAAACGATAATGAACCCATGGTTGCGGCAAAATTAAACAGAGATAATCAAAGCCAGAATAAATCAAAAAATGATAATGATATATTTATAAAAGCCGCAACATATATTCTGGTGTCAGAAGTGGGATCTTCTGGCTCAATATTACAATTGACTCTCACCAGACAGTGAAGTTCTTCAGAACTCAAGTGAGAAGATGTGTATTTTAATGACATTTGAGCCTACACTGAAACCGTACCTAGGACATTCTGCGAGGACAAATTGCATATCAGAAGTATGTGAATGTTTTGACTTCCCGCAAGAAGCACAACCATTTTGATGCAGACGTACAACTGCCACTACATATCTTCATGTAGCAGAACTATTCGTCGTAGTTGCTGAAGACAGTTCTGATCGCAGCCTGGAGTCATGGCAGCAAAGCACTAATATCCAATGGAGCTTATTCTCATCATGGACATTCAATACGAGATCTTTGTTCAACACTGAGGCATAGTTGAACATTAGTCTTTGTGCAACACTGTACGGGGATCGATGCGGCTTATGTGGACTGTGGCATCGACGTACATTGAGATGAAGGGTGTCCACACTATGGTAGGATTGAAAAAAGATAAGTCCTTGTTTTAATTGAAGTGCTGGTCCTCTGATCCTGTCCAAAAGGTCTAGCTTTGGCCTTCAGTTACACTGTTGTCTCAATGTCATCTTTCCTTTCTATCATTATGTGTCTCCAAATTTATATTTATGTGTAATTTTTGTGGGTTTGTTGGAAAAGAGCTTGATATTTTCTGAAATTTTCTACCAAAATTCAGAAAATGTCAACGACTGTTAGGGCCTGTGTTAGTATTGCTGACAGAGGATTCAGTGGTTTCCCCACTGTAGATGTGGTTGCCTCAGTTTGCCATACAAACACCATTTTATTATTGTTTAGTTGTGATGTCATGTCATTCATCATTTTAATTTGCATAACCTAATTTTAGTGCAGTAGCTGAGTTTATATGGTTGTCTCCTATCAATTCTTGACATTTCTTGTTTATTTTTGTAATATTATTATGATGTTTTCTTTTCCTTGATTAATGTGTTTGGGTCTTCTTTAGTTGCTTTATATTCGTTATGTAATGTTTTGTAATTTGAGGTGTCACTTCACTGTGTTTCATTTTCTTGTGCCTTCCATTGTCACCTGTGCTCATCTCATGGTTCACAATAGCAGGTATATGTAAATCACAGATTGATTTTATAGTGCTTTAGGGAGTGTATACATTAATTATATACTTCATTGGTTGATAGCATACTATTTTAGGGTAATTATTAACTAGAAACATGTAAACATTGGAGGACTTTGTCAATGCTGGTTTGCGTTTAGGCAAATCAGGCACTGAACTTGAAGAGTACTCGGAGACTAAGTATGAGAAATATTTAATTCACATGGGACAAATAGAGCAGCATGAGGCTGTAAAACGAGCAGATGAGCTCAAGAAACAAGAACTTGATCAAGCAAGAGAGCTTGAAGAGAAAAGCTCAAAAGGATAGAGATAGAGAATTTGAGAAAGAAAGATTGGCTTAAATGGATAAAGAAATAGAGATAAGAAGAATGGAACTTCTTCAACTAGATCAAGCTCATAGGAATGCTATGGAACGTGAAGCATTAAGATTAAATGCAGAGAAGGAGAAAGCTTTAGAATTAGCTAAAGTTCAGGTAGAAAATTCTAAGACTTCATCTGGTACAACTATGTTTCATCCAAAGTTGAAAATGCCAAATTTTGATCAGGGTCATAATTGTGTAGACATTTTCTTCTCTCGATTTATTATGAAGGCCACAGCTTTGAATATACATAAAGAGAGATGGAGTAGTCTCTTAGTTGATTTTTTGACTGGGGACTCACACCAATGCTTCATGAATCTTGATGAAAAGAGACGACATGGTTTTGACGTAAAAGAAACACTTCCTAGACGTTTCCAGTAAACTGAATCTGGATTTAGAGATCGTTTGCATGCAGCTAAGACAAGTAAGGAAGCTGACTTTGGCGACTTTATTGCCTCCATTAAACAATTTTTAAGTAGATGGATAGATTTATCAGGTATTCAGAAAATATATGATGGGTTAACAGACCTTATACTACGAGACAAGGTTCTTTCTGCATGTCACCAAGAATTAAAATCATTTTTACAGGAACGACATCCAGACTCCATCCAGGAATATGAGTGACTATGTAGGCAATTTATGGCAATTCATCCGAACATGGATGTCCACAGAGCTCCTCCTCAAGATCCTTTGCCCGTGGGCGTGGCTCACCACGATCATAGATCTTATGATAACCGACATCGCTCGAAAAGCGTTGAAGGGCGATATCAATCTGATTTTCGTCCAAAATGTAGGGGAGCTTACAGCTTCCCTCGTCAACGTTCACCATCACATTTTTATCGACGAGGTTACCGGAGTTTTTCACCTCATAGTCGTGGGTATCACAGAGGCAGGCATAATGATGATTCATATCTGTTACTGCGTGATTTGTGATGCATGTCGTCTATCTATATATAAATACTGGTCTGTCTCTGACAGTGACAATGATATTGTCAGAGCTGTCGGGCTTACTGTTAGTGGCTGATGTATTGTTTGGTTACGCGAATGTTTAATGTGGGCCATTTCTTTGGCTTATGGTGGTAATAGTTCAGTTCAGTAACATGACGTAATGGGTCAAGACAATATGACCAAACTGTCAATAAACAGATGTTGGACTCATAGGGCATCTGGTGACAACACAGTTTATTGACGACGAAACGTAGACGAGCATCATATTTGGTTCATAGCAAACAAAGTACATCATTTACAATCATCAATAGGCCGTTGACACACATTACTGGTCGTTATGACTTCAAGGTTAACAGCTTGACAGAATACATGGTACTGTCAAATTGACCATATTTATCTTTCTACGTAGACATATATTAATTTGAAATATCAATTCGCTCCTGATGTCAGAGGGTCGCACTAGCAGCGGGACACATGAGTCCAGCTGAAGCACTGCCGTGACACTACAGAAGGTCAAGTATCTGAGGCGAGATACTTAAAAACAGAGCCGTTTTCTGGCTAAATATTTATACTTGAACTATTCTTGGTATAGTACTTCAAGAATGGCTTCTTCCTCTTTCAAAATAATTATAATATTATCATCCGCATGTCTTCCTTAGACTTAGGGCAAGTCCATGAAAAATCACGTCTATCTCAGACGGAGGATATTGGGATCTGCCTCTAGCATCATTGCTGAATGGCAACAGATCACAGCGACAAATCGCATCATTACCGTTCAATAATAGTCTACGGCCGTGAGCAAATACTTAAACATACAATTAACATAGATGCGCTCACATGTGCGTCTATAAAATACTAGGCTCACATGTGAGGATCTCAAACATTTAACTCCCCCGCAAAATATAACTTAACAATATCATAAAGATTATCACAGACAAAGATCTTCATATGGTATGAACTTCAAGGATGATGATACTCCAGAATATTATGGTAAGAATAAATTATTTAAAAAGAAGATAAGTCATTTTCGAGCTCATTCAAAAGATAAGGGTAAACACAGACATGCTAATGCTTGTACTGACAATAATGAAGAAGGGAAGGATAAACCTAATCATTCCAATGCATGTTCTTTAAGAGATGACTCATGTTATGTTTGCCAATCCTGACATGTATCAAAGGCAAACACTACACTTTATTGCGATCACACTATTCCCGCAATGTCATCGTGTGAGAAATTGGGATGTCTCAAACTACATCAGGGATTTGTGTATGATCAATAAGTAACAGTCCTTCGAGATTCTGGATGTACGGCAGGTGGTATCCGAAAATCTTTAATTGACGCTTCTGCTTTTACAGGAAAATCTGTTAAATGCATTACTTTCGGTGGTAATGTGGAATGGTTCCCTGTGGAACGGATTCACATTGACACACCATTCTTTATAGGCACAGTAGACGCCTGTGGCTTATGAGATCCTGTAGCTGAAAATATTTTAGGAAATATACCATGGTTTAAAGATTGCACTCCACAGGAGATTGCAAAGTAGGTTGAGTTGCACCCAATGGTGGCGAATGTTGTTGTGATGTCATTACTTACTTTGAAATGGGAACCACGTATTTCATTCATGCTACCACAAAACCAGAAATCGGGAGTGGATAGTTCATAAATAAAAAAAAAAACATGAAAAGAAGGACTGGAAAACAGAGTTAGGGAAAAGTGATTAATTTATATATATATATATATATATATATATATATATATATATATATATATATATATATATATATATATATATATATATATATATATATATATATATATATGTAAAGGTATAGGACAATGTAACCCAGATGTAAAGGTATAAATATACTGTACCCCAGATGTAAAGGTATAAATACAATGTACCCCAGATGTAAAGATACATGATATATGAGGATGGGATGTGGCGTGTGTAGACAAAGAACAACGCTAGGGTATGGAGTAACATCAATGCCACTGGTTACAGTTCCTTTACATTTACTGACTGTTACACGTCCTGAATGCCATTTATATTTACTAGCACACCGATATACTGAGGCTAACATTGCCTGCAGGAAATAACGAACTACAGTATTCATTCACTGGCGCTACAGACACACAATGACAGTACACAGAATGTCCTTTGTGTGGCATACACTCCTCGCACACAATAATACACCCTCCAGATGTGAATCACTTATTACTAGTGATTGGCGGCATGAACATCGCCACATATTATAAATTCACAGAATCTCCTCCAGATGGGACAATAAACTTCGCCTGTACTGTACTTATTCTATTATAGCTACAAGGCGGGAACTACATGCCTTACTCCACAGTAGCTCGAAGGCAAGACAACTCAACGCCTTACCATGTTCTCAGTGAACATTTAACATAAAGTTCCTCCAGGAACACTCCTAGGCGGGAAAAGTGTTGCCTATGACATAACCATTATGTCTACTTCATACCCATTAACAAAGTTCCTCCCAAAACACTCCTAGACTGAAAAAGTATCGCCTATGTGATAATGCATAGCACCTATCACATCATTAATATAATAAACACAGTTATGAATATATACCGTCACAAAATACGAGCCCACAGCTCGGCTACAAGATACATTCGAGCGCACAGCTCTGCTCCCAAAAACAGAATATCTCCGTCACACCAGACTTGTATTCACTAAACGCTTTCTCCCAGCGAACGCTCAAGTCACACAATGTTAACATAAATTTACACATGAACGCAATCCTTGAGTTACACTTAAACAAGTGTTGACAAAAACAGTGCAGTGACCCTTAAAACCAATCACTATCATCATTCACACTCATGAAACTGTTCTGTGACACACACACACATATATATATATATATATATTGTTACGCACAGAATTTTTCTAAGACTTTGTATAATTAACTTGCCTGAATTGTACACTGTAATTTTTTCTTGGTCGAAGGTAAATAACCCTTGTTTGACTGTGATTACATTTTCAATGGTGGTTACCTTCTCTTGTGTCCTGACTCGCCGGTCCATTTTTTCGATCGATGTCAGTTCATTATCCTTATATGGTAGCATCGGTCAACTGTTTCTTGGAATGATTGAAACCAGTGTTGAGGTTTATTTTCCTGCCCATATAAGGTGTGATTTCGTTCATATCTTTGTCTGGTATGTCTCCAACATCGTCCCGTGTGAGGGTTACTCAGGTGTTTGCGTTCTGCGCATGTCTGAACTTTAAGTGAGTTGGAGAAATCTTCCGGTCAGGGGATTCGACAAGATGTTTTGAGCAGAGAGGACGCATCCTGCGTCTGTGATCTTTTGATAGGGAATTGGTAGTCCTCCTGTGAGTTAGTTTAGCTAACGAGGTCTTTCCCTATATGATTCGAAAACGCCTGGAGGCGTATGTGTAGTGGTGTGATTTCGAAGCAAGGTAATACCCTCCTTATGTTCAAATCTGTAATCTATTTTGATGTTTGACATTGGTCGTTCTCTGCTCAGTTACCAGTTACAGGAAGGAGAGGTTCTTCTACTAGAGATTACACCCCAGGTATCTTCATACCTGAGATTTAGATGTATACGGGTCATGCTAGGCCCAGAGAACAGTTTCTATGCTCTTTGAACTTCGCAATGCTAGCGACGGTATCTACAGCGAGGTTAGACTTAGAAAATCTACAAAGGTCAATCTGACCTGTACTCTTGAAACGCCATTCCCGTGCGTTCAGTGGTGAACTCATTTACATATCTGATCGGATAGCAATCAGAGAGGAGTTTGTTAGACTTATGTACATTATGATATGAAGCTGACGCTGTTGTAAGCTGAATATATATATATATATATATATATATATATATATATATATATATATATATATATATATTATATATATAATATATATATATATATATATATATATCAGCTCATAGGATTTGCAAGATCCATTGAAAAACTTTAGGTATGCACATTACCATGTAGTACAGTGACTATGACTTATTTTGTAAATGGATGTACAGTACCTGTTTTGTGGCGTCAGAAAATAAACGATGGAAAACGTCAATAGCAGTTTACACCCTTCTATGACTTTTCATGTCATACCACATGTGTTGTGAACCTGTGAAACCACATCACCTACACTCGCAGCCAGCACCCATAAACCAGACAAGACACCTCACACTCCATCCTATAACCTACCTGGTGTCTATAGGGGTGGGACTTTATATGGCTACACACTAGCAACGACTGTGGACTTATACCTGCAACATTGGTGGCTTACCGTTCATAGTGGCCAGTAGTCAGCCTAAACCACCCTTATCATTTTTGGTGGCCAATAACTGGTTTTGTTTGGTACCAGCACTCTCGGGGTCAGTAACCCATGCAGTACTCAGCAATCAAGTTCATGATCTACACTTACTTCAAGAAATCTACATCTTCAATGAAATATTTTGAAAGTACCCAACGTTGATGCAATTAGATGGATTTTGAAATACCCGGCGTTGCCGCATTCAGATGGTCAAGTGCCGATTGAATCAATTTTGCCGCATTCAGATGGTCAAGTGCCGATTGAATCAATTTTGCTGTAGTTCGAAGGTCAAGTGCCGATTGAATCAATTTTGCTGCATTTAGAAGGTCAAGTGCCGAGTGAAGCGTGTTGCTGTTACATCTGAGAAGTACAAGTTCCATACTTTCTGCAATACTTCATCTGAGGTTCAAGTTAGTAACCGTCGTCTTTGCTGTGTTATGGATGCAAGTTCAGATGTGCGATCAACGTTGGATCATCTATCCTTAGAATGCTGATCACCAACTGTTCTACACCGTGTTGACGATAGGAGATTAATAAGATAAGTGGCCTGTTTTGTTTGTGAACTGTGCCCTTATACTCTAACTGAGCCTTCTGTATTGTCACATTCTCACTGTTATATGTTTACATGTTATATGTTATTTGTATATTTATTGTTTATATTTCAGCGTGATAGGTTGGGTAGGTGACTCTCATAGATAATACCACGTAATAGAGGTATCTATTGAGAGCGTGTCGTAGGAGAGATCAATTTCCTTAATTGAAAATGTTAGCAACATTTATTGCTATTTTTGTTTAGTTGTGACGACATGTGTTAGTTTGTTTTTCGTTATTTTTCTGTTCTTTAGTTTTGTTGTGATTTGTTTGTATTTTGTAGGTCTCCTCTTTCCTATTATTCAGTTTTATACACCATTTTCGTTTATACACTGTGACGTCATTTGTTTGTTTACCTTTTTCGCATTTGTCATCACATTCTTTGTGATATTTTTTTTAATTTTCGCTGTTTATTTAGTTGACTTTTGCGAATGTTTTCGTATTGTCTTTGATCTTTGTTATTGTTTACATTGTCTTGGATCTTTGTTATTGTTTACATAGTTCTTAGTTAGCATTCACTATTGTTAAATATTTGCTTATGCACTATTAGCTGTGTAGTGCACTTATCATAACTAACTGGTGGTTTTTGCTTATGCACTATTAACTGTGTAGTGCAGTTATGATAAATAACTGATGGATATGTGGTTATGCACTATTAGATGTGTAGTGCCCTTATGATTAAGAAGTGACTTGTGATATTATTATACATTTGATAATACAAGTTCTTTGTCAAAGACTTGTTTCCCACAGAGATTGGGATAAACATTGTGATTATACAAGTACTTTATTTAAGTCTTGTTACTATTAAGGTTGAAATAAGATAATTAATTATTTCAGGTTTTGGACTCATAATATTAGACATCATGTCTACACTTGAGTACTTTATTGAGCAAGGGAAAGCCCTTGGTAAGACTGGTGATAAATTAGAAGAGTATGCAAATACTCAATGGACTAAAGCACTAAAGTCTGAGGAGAAAAGACAAAAAAAGGAAAATAAAAGATTAGACAGAGAAGCTGAGCAAAAGAAGATAGATGCTGAGAATCTGAGACTGCAGATGCAGGCAGATGAAAGAAAATTCCAAATGGAAATGGAAAAACAGAAAACAGAAGCTGAAGCTGAGGAGAGGAAAATTCAGCTACAATTGGATGCTGACAATAAAAGATTGGACAAAGAAGCTGAGGAGAGAAAAATTCAGCTACAATTGGATGCTGAAAATAAAAGACTTGAAAAAGAGGCTGAGGAAAGAAAGTTACAAAGAGAAGCTGAGGAAAAAAAGTTACAAAGAGAGGCTGAGGAGAGTAAAGCAAAAATGGAGCATGAAGAAAACCTCTTAGCTTTGGAGTTAGCGGAGTTAAAGTTGATGAACATGGGTAATGCTAATAATCCAAATAAGGGGTCATCTTCTGATAAAGCTAGTACTTTTAAGATTAAGCTACCAGCATTCAATGCTTCCAGTGACGATATAACGTTTTATCTGGATAGATTTGAACGTGCATGTAAAACACATAACATAGATAAATCACTGTATGTTTATCAGTTGTCCAATATACTTAGAGGTGATGCTTTGAGTATGTTAAGCATGGTAGATGAGCCTGACAAGAACAATTATGAGGTTGTCAGGGCGGTCTTGTTAAAGAAATACCAACTGAACGAAGACGGCTATCGTCTTCAATTTAAAAATATGTTGCCAGAAACTGGAGTAGAATTCTCTGAATTCATTTTAAAGATACGTCTTACTTTTACACGTTGGGTTGAGCTGTCTAAGACATAACATATATTTGAAGCACTTATGGACTTACTACTTAAGAGACAAGGTTATGTCTTCTGTCAATGAATTTTTTCTTGCTTTTCTGCATGAGCGTAAGCCTAAAAACATAAAAGAAATAGAAGAATACTGTTGCCAGTATGTCACTGTGCACCCTCACGTAACCATTAGCAACTCTAGAGTAAAAGAAGGTTTGCCGGTTGCTTCGGCAGCACCATATGGCCCAAACTTCATGCGTAAATTTCAAGGTACTCAACAAAATTTTAATAGAAAGAGTAACCGTAATTATGCTCAGAATCATGGCAATCAATCACATGGTGATTCTTCTTCGAAGAACTGGATAATCCTCGGTATACTACACCCAATAATTTTAGGCATTTCCGCAGAGGTAGTCAATATAAAGGCAATCATAACTATTTTTCGCGGAGACCTCATCAATATAGAAACGATAATGACAGTTATGGAAACTGGGATTCAAACCAGGATAACAATTACAATAGAGAGTATAATAATAATTTCAGAGGCAATAATGGTCACGGTAGATCTCAACATAAAAGAAAGAGATATCAGCAGACAAACTCTGTACAGCAAGAGTCTCAGGGAGCATGTAAACAGGTTGATGATAATAAAAACTCTAGTGCTATCACATGTTCTGCCTTTGACTTTGGTAGGGCAACTAAATGTCCCCAATGCAGTACTTTGTTCGAACCGACTACCGTAACTACTTTGAGCTGTGGTCACCCTCTTCCCGCTCTTCCTGCTGCAGTTGCGCATGACGGGAGAGGTTCTCTTATCCTACATAAGGGTCTTGTAAATAGTAATCCAGTCTCAGTCCTTTTTGATTCTGGATGTACTACTATTGGTGTTAGGCAATCTCTTGTAGATCCATCCTGTGCTACAGGAAAGGTGATCAAATGTGTCACATTTGGTGGCACTTTGGAAAAGTATCCTACTGCCATAATACATATTGCTACTCCCTTCTTTATGGGAGATGTCCACGCGTGTCTTCTACCTAACCCTATAGCGGACCTTATTATCGGTCGTATTCACGGAGTTAGGGAATGTACCCCACAGCAGATTGCTGTTTGGGAGGAACAAAATATTGAAGCTACCAATGCAGTGGTCACAAGAGCACAAGCTCTGGAAACACCTCAAACTTCATTAACTGATAATAATGAAGTGAATAGCCAAAATAGTCACTTGATTATTTCACGTGACTCTTTTATAAAATTGCAAGAAGAAGATCCTTCTTTACAAAAATTCTTCATTCTAGCAAAAAAAGGTGATCCGAATCAAAATACAAATAGAAAGTCTTGGATTTCTATGAAGAACGGCGTACTTGTGCGTATGGTACAAGACTCGACTACGTCTACACATTCTCAAATTCTTGTGCCTAAGAGTATGAGATTGCAAATATTGCAACATGCTCATGACTCACAATGTGCTGGACATATGGGTTTTTCCCGTACAAAGTCGAGGGTTCTTGCGGCTTTCTTTTGGCCATTTGTGAGCAAGGACATACGTATTTACTGTCGATCTTGCAAAGTATGTCAGGAGGTCAAATCTAAAGGACCACGACATACTGCGCCTATCCAGGCTGCTGACATTCCTATTCGGCCGTTTCAGAAAATGGCAATAGATATTATCGGTCCTTTTAGGATCAAGTCGGCCAGAGGACATCAATTTATCCTTACATGTGTCGATATGTGCACACGTTGGCCAGAGGCTATACCTCTTAAGAGCATCTCCACTGCCGATATCGCAGACGCTCTTTGGCTGATATTTTCTCGTTTGGGATTCCCCAGAGAAATATTGTCAGACCATGGCACTCAACTTATATCTGACACTATGTCACAGGTAATGTCTATCTTACATATTAAAAGGTCTCTCAGCAGTATCTATCACCCAATGTCTAATGGGTTAGTTGAGCGTTTGAATAGAACACTCAAGACTTTACTTGGGAAGATAACTGAGGATCATCCTCAGGATTGGGACAGGGTTTTACCCGCGGCTCTCTTTGCTTATAGAGAGGTCCCCAATGAACACACAGGGTTTTCTCCTTTTGAACTTGTCTTTGGTGCGTGACCGCGCGGCCCTATGTCTTTACTCCACGATCTTATCACTGCCGATAATATTAGCGATGACACTCAATCTTCTTATGAGTATGTCATTGCTCTTAGGCAAAAGATCATCGAGGCATGCAAACTAGCAACTTCTTCATCCGAATTTGCTAAAGAAAAGGCAAGGCTATTTGCCAATAAGAATAGATGTCTACGACAACTTTGTCCAGGTGACAAAGCACTCGTCCTACTTCCTTCAAGGGAGAACAGACTTCTTATTGCATGGAAAGGTCCGTATGCAATAGTCTCTAAAATTTCCGACGTCGACTATGTTGTCGATATTGATGGAAAGCATAAAACTTTCCACATAAATATGCTCTCGGAATTTCATGAACGACCTGACTATTTGCAGCCTATTTTCCAGGCGACGGACGATTCTCCAGTACCTCATGGTCATTACTCATCCCTGTCAGTTATACAGGATGAGGAAACTACTTTTTCTGATGTCAATCTTCCTCTTCCTGTGATCCCACTTCATTCTACGGAATCTTGGAAAAACGTTACCGTTTCTCCTAATCTTTCCGCTGAGGAACATCGACAAGTCTCTTCGATGTTACAAACATTTCAGGATGTCCTTACCGACATCCCGGGACACACACATGTCATTGAACATGACATAGTACTTACTGACCATAATCCTATCAGAGTCAGACCCTATCCTATACCTATCCATTTTCAGTCACAAGTCGAGAAAGAATTGGATGAGATGATACGATTGGAAATAATCGAACCATCCACTTCAGCATACTCTTCGTCCATGGTTATTGTTCGAAAGAAAGACAATAACATTCGCCTTTGCGTTGATTATCGCAAATTGAACCAAGTTACGAAGTTTGATGCTGAACCTATGCCTTCGCTAGAAGAGCTACTAAACAAACTTTCTAATTCTAGATTCTTTACCAAACTTGACTTGTCGAAAGGTTATTGGCAAGTTCCTTTAACTGAACGAGCCAAACCTCTTACTGCTTTTTCTACACCTAGGGGTTTATTTCAATGGAATTTCATGCCCTTCGGCCTTATGAACACCCCTGATACATTCGTACGCATGATGCGTCGAATTCTCTCATATCGTACAGATGTCATAGCATACTTAGACGATATCTGTCTGTTCAGCGATTCCTGGGAAGATCACTATCTGGGTTTATACGAATTGCTGTCTACTCTTCGCGAGTATAACTTAACTGCAAAACCCTCTAAAGCCTTTATAGGATTTAGCGAGATTTCTTTCCTGGGTCATCGTGTTGGTCATGGTCTTTTAAAGACAGAGGACCACAATGTTTCAAAAATACTAAACATTTCTGTCCCTAAGACGAAAAAACAAGTGCGTAGTCTCTTAGGTTTGATACAATTTTATGGACGGTTCATTCCGAATCTGTCCTCCATCATGGCACCTCTCTCTACACTATTAAAGAAAGGGTCGCCTAATCTGATCCGCTGGTCTCAAGAATGCCAATCCTCATTGGACCAGATTAAAACTCTATTTTCATCTCCACCTATCCTTAGGTTACCTACTATTGAGAAGACTTTTGTTCTTCTAAGTGACGCCTCATCCACTGGGATTGGGGCAGCACTAATGTAGGAGTATTACGATACTCTGCATCCGGTGATGTATATCTCTAAGAAATTAAATGCTGCAGAAAGGAATTATTCGGTTTTAGACCGTGAATTATTGGCTATGGTTTGATCAATTCTCAAGTTACAAAGATTCCTTCTAGGCGCACATTTCATTGTGGAAACCGACCAGAAAGCTCTTACTGCTATTCAGAGCAAAAACTTGAAGAGCTCGAGGTCCACTCGATATGCCATAGCTCTTCAACCCTTTCATTTCACGGTGCGAGCTATCCGTGGTTCGGATAATGTGATGGCAGACATTCTGTCCAGATGCCCACATGATTCCACTTAATTCTTCTGTCATATATATTTCCTGATAAACGTCGAGATCTATAACAGTTCTCTACTATAATGATATTTCAGCACATATGTTCTCACTTTTTGGGAATTTATAACATTGTACCATATAATTTCCTTTTTTCTGTTACCGATTTTGTTATAACGGAAGAAGGCTTAGTTAGCAATATATGGGCCAAAAGTTCACATGGCCACAATTTATATATGGTATTTTGATTAATGTATTAAGAAATTTAACATTTATCATAAAGATTTTTGTTATTGATATTTTTGCAGCACATCATTGACGTCTGCGAGAGTATGGACATTATGTCAACCATGAAGTATGTCAAGTTCTAACCTACTTTGGAACGAGTTATGTCCACATCTTCAAGGAACATCTGTTTAATTACTACAATACATTGTGTCATGATATTATTACATGCTTGTATAATGTACTTTTTGGTTTAAGATGTGTAATTCTTTAATGCGGTATATTAGTATATGACACCGCTATTTTCATGACACTTCATTGTTTAATACTTGTATTTATATGAGTATAATTTTGCTTGCATAATGATGTTGCCATCGCTATGGCGTATGTTGGTGGTACCTCCCTGGAATATACGTGTACACTTAGGGAAATATTTTCTCTAAGGATGTAAGATATAATCTCACCGGTCGCTCCATGCGCCAAGCTAGCCTCATATTAGGCATTATATCCGCGCATCATACGTGCGTTAGGAGCCTGTTCGTTCTGGCTCTAGGATTTAAAAATAAAATGTTTCATTTTTTTTTCCCGGGGGGTGCGGTAATCTGTTACGCACAGAATTTTTCTAAGACTTTATATAATTAACTTGCCTGAATTGTACACTGTAATTTTTTCTTGGTCGAAGGTAAATAACCCTTGTTTGACTGTGATTACATTTTCAATGGTGGTTACCTTCTCTTGTGTCCTGACTCGCCGGTCCATTTTTTCAATCGATGTCAGTTCATTATCCTTATATGGTAGCATCGGTCAACTGTTTCTTGGAATGATTGAAACCAGTGTTGAGGTTTATTTTCCTGTCCATATAAGGCGCGATTTCGTTCATATCTTGGTCTGGTATGTCTCCAACATCGTCCCGTGTGAGGGTTACTCAGGTGTTTGCGTTCTGCGCATGTCTGAACTTTAAGTGAGTTGGAGAAATCTTCCGGTCAGGGGATTCGACAAAATGTTTTGAGCAGAGAGGACGCATCCTTGCGTCTGTGATCTTTTGATAGGGAATTGGTAGTCCTCCTGTGAGTTAGTTTAGCCAACGAGGTCTTTCCCTATATGATTCGAAAATGCCTGGAGGCGTATGTGTTGTGGTGTGATTTCGAAGCAAGGTAATACCCTCCTTATGTTCAAATCTGTAATCTATTTTGATGTTTGACATTGGTCGTTCTCTGCTCAGTTACCAGTTACAGGAAGGAGAGGTTCTTCTACTAGAGATTACACCCCAGGTATCTTCATACCTGAGATTTAGATGTATACGGGTCATGCTAGGCCCAGAGAACAGTTTCTATGCTCTTTGAACTTCGCAATGCTAGTGACGGTATCTACAGCGAGGTTAGACTTAGAAAATCTACAAAGGTCAATCTGACCTGTACTCGTGAAACGCCATTCCCATGCGTTCAGTGGTGAACTCATTTACATATCTGATCGGATAGCAATCAAAGAGGAGTTTGTTAGACTTATGTACATTATGATATGAAGCTGACGCTGTTGTAAGCTGGAATATATATATATATATATATATCAGTTCATAGGATTTGCAAGATCCATTGATGAACTTTATGTATGCACATTACCCTGTACTACAGTGACTATGTCTTTTGTAAAAATGGATGTACCGTACCTGTTTTGTGGCGTCAGAAAATAAACGATGGAAAACGTCAATAGCAGTTTACACCCTTCTATGACTTTTCATGTCATACCACATGTGTTGTGAACCTGTGAAACCACATCACCTACACTCGCAGCCAGCATCCATAAACCAGACAAGACACCTCACACTCCATCCTATAACCTACCTGGTGTCTATAGGGGTGGAACTTCATATGGCTACACACTAGCGACGACTGTGGACTTATACATGCAACATTGGAGGCTTACCGTTCATAGTGGCCAGTAGTCAGCCTAAACCACCCTTATCATATATATATATATATATATATATATATATATATATATATATATATATATATATATATATATATATATATATATATATCTCGCAGTCATAATAGAGAAAGCCATAATAAAGCTGATACTAGATAGAAAAGGACGCCTCAGACAAAAGAATGCTGGGTGTTCAAACTATGGGGTTTAAGGCAACCCATAAGATGGATGAGGTGTTGTTCCAGGTGGAACCGGTTGTTCGCATCCAAGGAACAGGATCTGATGTCTGTCACCTGGATGTCAGTGGCACCGTGGTGGCCAGGGCCATTGAAGTGAATGGCCACAGACAGATTTGGATTTCAACTGAGAGATGTTGAAGAGGTGTCTGCAGAACTGGTCAGGTCAGCCAGTCATGAGCCCATTTGGCCGAAGTAATATTGCAATGTTTGCATATAATAGCATAAATGACGCAAGTGAAGCCATGGGTGATTGTGAACTTGGCCTTAGGGAATGACACTGAACGTGTTTGGATTACATACTGACATGTCTTACATCGTGGTCGGTTACATGGCTGGGTCCCAAAATGGCTATCGTTGACAGTTCTCAAACGGTTGTGGCCTAGGAGATCCCTAAAATTTTTATCCTGTTTATATGCCAGCAAGGGTGGCTCACAAAACACTTACCGTGCCACTGGGTCAGCTTGGAGGAGAGGTAGGTGGCAATACAGGATCCTCTTGACAGCAGCACTGTGAGGTTGATAGGTCAATATTAATTTGACTCTATCAGAGGTTTTGTGGCGGGGGTTGAAGGCCTCTAGACATGAGTTAGGGAGAATAAGCTTTAAGGCAGAGATAACATCCTCCATCATCTTGGCATAACCAATGGAGGTGGAGAAGTTGCGAGAATGGCAAGGAGTCATGACAAGCCCAAAGATGAGAGGAAGTATAAAGGAAGTAACTATGTGCACCAGTGAGTTTGTAGTACACCGAAGTGTTAAGGTGGGGGCAGCAATGGTGACATCAATCAGCGATGGTGACAACAATGTCAAAGAAATTAACATAGACAGTGGAGATGTGAGAGATGAACTGGATCACAGGGTAGAAGTTGTTGATGAAGTTAATGAACCTAGATAGGTCAGCCTCTGGCATATCAGTTAGACACATGCCATCATCAATGTATCTATGATACATAAATGGAAAAGGTCGAGGATACTGCTGCCACACCTGATACTCCAGGTAGCCCATGAAGAGGCAGGCATAACTGGGACCCATCTTGGTGCCCATGGTGACTCCACTGACTTGGTCAAATAACTGTCCGTTGAACTCAAAGGAATTGAGTTGAAGGACGAGTTCTGCATTATGTTAATAGGCCTTTTTGTTCAATTTCTCCTGATGAATAAAGTAAAATTAAATTTGGCCTGGAATAATGTATAATAATAAAATTTTCCCGGTTGTAAATTATTCAGTGGAAAATAATGTACCCTTCGCTCTCTCTTTCTCTCTCACACACATACAAACTCATGCACACTCAAAACGTTTTCTCCACTGCTACTATTTACGACTACCACTATTTGACGACTTTCAATGCTGGCGTTCGTGACCGTCCGAGTCCTGTAATTACAGGTGTCGTACACCGTTGCTCGTAAATCTACAAAGTGTCACAGATCTCTATAGATTGAGAAACTGGCGGAAACAGCCAAGGTCATGACACAGTTACGAAGTATTTGTGGTGAATATAACGTTTCCTTAGAATATTTCCCCAAGTCAGTTAGTTACTTGTTTATTTTTGTCATCCACATATTCAGACTGAGAACTACACAGTCTGCAGTAGAATTTAGTAAAAGTGCCCTTTAAAAAATTCTTATAAACCTTCATATATAAATCAGGTACATAATGTCAGTCGTGTATGAAAGGTAGTCAGTAGAGTGGTTTGAACTTGACAACATGAAACTGGGAGGTCAGCAGGTCAGGGGTAAATGCAAGTAGAGTTCTGATTGGGGCAGGGAAGAAACGGGGGTCATGATAGCGACGAGGTCTTTAGTGGTGATGGTGGACTTGAATTGTTGAGTGCGAGAAGATATTTATTTGTGAGAATATAATGCATTTTGTGATCTGGGATTTTCATGAATGTGATACACTTCGCTGACCATATATATTGTTGTAACTTTGTGGCCACAGTTATTTGAATACATTGAACAGAGTTGGGAATATGACTTGTGTTGGTTATTACTTGAATGTGTTCCACTCCATCCCTCGCTCTCTTGTTTAGTATTTAGAGGACTAAGACATATGTGTGTTTAATATAAAATACATTGTGTCTATATATATATATATATATATATATATATATATATATATATATATATATATATATATATATATATATATATATATATTGTAAAGGATGATACCTTTGTAAAGTGTCGGGACTGTAACGTGTGATTTCTTCTTCTGTATCTTCTCCTTACGCACACCAGTGATGAATATGATGGGTGCTGCAGGTGGAGCAAAGGTCAACTCAACCGACGCAGGATTATGCAGAAATGGAGTGAGAGTGTAACGTTAGTTGTGCGAATGGTGTAATGTTCGTATGTTGACCAATATAAGGCACTCATTCACTCATAGCTATAAGTCACCAATGCAGACTGCTGTGGTTGTCTGTACTGTTTATTAGGACGCACACACTTGGACAGAACGGATAAAGTCATAGGTACATGTTGACAATGTAAATCATGGTATTTGAATAGTAGATGGCAACATCACACATCATTTCGTATGGCATAAATACAATAGACGATATGAGTAGAACCCTCAATGTTGTGGTGTATTATCGCCTTATACTTCCACTGACTGAACGCATCAGTGGAGGTGAATATGTGGACATGGATAAGAGTTCACTGGCCGAACCCTTTTTCTTCGTTAAGTTCTTAAGCTGTAGATATCAGATGTTTATATAATAATATTAAACCACGATAGTGGGTTTCCATCATAGCAAGATCTCTATACCACTGTCCGATAGTAAGATTGATATTCTGTTCTCTTGACAGTGATTCATTGTGATGACAGTAATACAAAATGGCCACCTTCTTGAGTTTCGCTCACTCACTCAGAAGAAGGATAAATGATGGGCCGAAGTTAATTCGTAATGTGAATATAAATACTCTCATAAATGTTTCCATACAGTTCTGTATCAATAAGGTGACTTCCTGTAATGCATAAGGACTGTTGGCAAACCTGTCATCTTCATCGATATACAAACGATCCTAGATGCTCGATAACACGGTGTCCATCTAGACCTAACCGAAAACAGAGATCATCAAAAGGGTCTGGTATTACCTGGAGTCCGAATTAAACACAATAAAGTACATGAGGAGAATCTCTGACTATAGAATCTCGCAGAGACACAATCTCCTTCTGAAAGATCATTCACAGATCACTTTCAACCATTTTTCAGAACCAGCCCAGAAAACACACACAGCCATATTCAGGCGGCTTCGTCGAGACTCACTACGCATGCCTCGAAAAACGAATACCTGCCCCAGAGTTCAGCACAAAGAATATAGTCCGACCTAAACATACAAAGATATACAATATAAGACCGAATCTTCTTGCACTAGACAAGTAATACATATAAATTCAGGCCATAAACATATTGAACAAGACCAATCTATTTTCTGGCTATCACAAAATGCGAAATGCATGAATCTCGTATTCATACGCCAAATCAATATATATTCAAGAGAGATCACTCATATAATTAAAAGTATAAATCAAATCATGGGTGATATAACTTTGACTGTAACCAAAGTAATCTCTTTTTCATATCAACTAGTCATATCATAAATTTGTAATCTGTGCGTCAAATATGTGCGCAACATATATATATATATGGTTCCAAAGGTTGTTATTGCCGGGAGTTGTAGTGAGGATAAGCTCTCACTGCAGATAAAATACTTCTATGGCACGCGCCTCAAACAGCCTCTGACAACCAAGTCCAGCTCCCGGCCTTCATGTGTGGCTCAATTTGAGCCCGGCGGAACTGTTTCCACTGACGGGAGAAGGGGCAAAGGCGAGCGACTGGCGCCTTAAAACCAGCAGCTTCGGGCAGATAGGGCTCGTGATCCTTGGTTGGTAGCTTATCTAAGAGAAGGAACTCTGAATTCAAACCACCGCTGCCTTGCGGGAATATCCATTTATGGAATTGGCTTCGGGAGTAAACCCTGAGGATAAATCCGGAGTCGGAGTCCCTAAGGCAGTCTAATGTCGATTCGACATTATTCTGGCAACTCCTGCGACATGGCTGGTACCAAACTGTATCGGCTACTGCCGTTCCTTTGGATCTACCGGCTGTGTGGAGAGGGGGAACATGCTGCATGGGCAACAGCTTGATCTCCATATAACTGTGCCCAAGCTCGCGCCCTGGAGAGGACACTCCAGCTTCACCCTATAGGTGTCGGCAAAACACGGGAAGTAGCAGTTACCGGTTATAAGCATTTTGCCCAATTGGCGTAGGGCATGGCGCCAGGGGCTACTTCCGACAGTGGGAGAGGTTCTAGGATCTCACTGGACAGCTACCGCCCGCTTCAAGCTGGGCAGCCCCCAGTCAATAAGGTGTTGTCCCGCCACTGTCTGCTTTCCCCATTGGGTGCATGGGGATTAGGGTCAAACCCGAACTGTGGACAGAAAATTTTGCACCAAGCAATTATCGAAAAAATAGAAATAAGCAAACTCTCAGATTGGGATGCTGGAACGTCCGGACTATGTTGACTGGACTATCCGAAAACCTACAGGATGTAAACGATGTAAGGAAGACAGCCATAATTAATGATGAGCTTAAACGACTTCAGGTGGATATAGCTGCACTTCAGGAAACGCGCCTGGCGGGCTCTGGAACGGTGAGCGAGAAGGACTACACATTTTATTGGCAAGGGAAAGATCTTAATAAAGCTAGAGAACACGGAGTAGGTTTTGCGGTCAAAAAATCGCTAACTAAAATGGTTGAACCAGGCGAGAATGGATCAGAACGCCTGTTAACGCTCCGCCTGCAAACTAGCACAGGTCCCATCACCCTTGTCAGTGTGTATGCTCCTACTCTGTACTCTGCCTCAGAAGCTAAAGATGAGTTCTACGAGAATCTAACAGCAATTATCAAAAGCATACCTAGGCAAGAACAGCTTGTTCTCCTTGGTGACTTTAACGCTAGAGTGGGTGCCGATAATGTTTCATGGCCTTCATGTCTGGGCAGGTTTGGTATTGGCAAGATGAATGAAAATGGACAACGGCTCTTAGAGTTGTGCGTCCACCATGACCTCTGCGTGACCAACACCTACTTTCAGACAAAACCCCAGCATAAGGTGTCATGGAGACACCCACGATCCAAGCACTGGCACCAACTTGACCTGATTCTCGTCAGAAGGCCACTCCTCAGGTCTGTGCTCTCCACGCGCTCGTACCATAGTGCAGACTGTGATACAGATCACTCCTTGGTTTGCTGCAAAATCAGAGCACAACCAAGAAAACTCTATCGTGTCAGACATGAAGGGAAACCACGCATTGATACCAGCAAGATGTCAGACCCTTTCATGATCGCTCAATTCACTGCGACCTTCGAGAAAGTGCTCAGTAGCCCTCAGCATGGTGATACTATTACAGAGAACTGGGAGCATCTACGGAACACCATTCAAAGTACTGCACTTGCCACCTTTGGTAAGAAAACAGCAAAGTCAAATGACTGATTTGATGCTTCATCAGATGTGATGGCACCTGTCATTGAAGCTAAGCGCAGTGCTATGAATGAATACAAACGTTCACCGAGTGCCAGAACCCTACAGATCCTGAGGGCTACGAGAAGCAAAGTTCAACAAACTGCTCGACGCTGTGCAAATGACTACTGGCTCCAGCTCAGTGAGAGCATCCAGATCGCAGCGCAAACAGGCAACATTAGACAAATGTATGACGGTATAAAGAAAGCACTTGGCCCCCATAAAAGTAAGACGGCACCGCTAAAAACCATCAGCGGAGAGAAGCTAACCGATAAGGGTAAGCAGATGGAGAGGTGGGTCGAGCACTACTCTGAGCTTTACGCTAGAGACAATACCGTTACGCCTGCAGCCCTTGATGGTGTCAACAGTCTGCCAACTATGGAGGAGCTGGATGCCGAACCAACATTAGAGGAACTCAGCAAGGCCATTGATAGCTTGGCCTCTGGCAAAGCACCAGGCAGTGATGGGATTCCTCCTGATTTAATCAAATGCTGTAAGAGCACGCTATTACATCCCCTGCATAGGATGCTGTGCCAGTGCTGGGAAGAGACAACTATTCCTCAAGACATGCGAGATGCCAAGATTGTAACACTGTATAAAAATAAAGGAGACAGAAGTGATTGCAATAACTACAGAGGCATCTCTCTTCTTAGTATTGTTGGTAAGGTTTTTGCCAAAGTCATCTTAATGCGACTACACAAGTTAGCTGAGCGCATATATCCAGAGTCACAGTGTGGATTCCGAGCTGGCAGATCAACAACAGACATGATCTTCTCTCTCCGCCAGCTTCAGGAAAAATCAAGAGAGCAGAAAAGACCATTATATATCGCCTTTATAGACCTCACAAAAGCATTCGACCTGGTTAGTAGGGATGGACTCTTTAAAATCCTCCTGAAAATAGGCTGCCCTTCTAAAATGCTGGAAATGATAAAGTCATTCCATGACGGCATGAAGGGAACAGTCCAATATGCTGGAAGCACGTCACAGCCCTTTGATATACGAAGTGGCGTTAAACAAGGCTGTGTTCTGGCTCCGACCCTCTTCGGAATCTTCTTTGCCTTACTCTTGAAACATGCATTCAGAGATGCAACTGAAGGAATATGCCTTCACACTAGGTCAGATGGCCGTCTGTTTAATCTTTCAAGGCTGAAGGCAAAAACAAAAATCAGAAGGGTCACTATAAGAGACTTGTTGTTCGCTGATGATGCTGCAGTCGTCACTCAAAGCCAACAGGAGCTTCAGAGCTTGATGAATCGCTTCACTAAAGCATGCAAGGACTTTGGCCTCACAATAAGTCTAAAGAAAACGAATGTGCTGAGTCAGGATGTGGGTGCTGCACCAGTTATCACTATCGATAACTATGAATTGGCAGTGGTGCACCACTTCACATACCTAGGGTCTACCATCAATGACAAACTCTCACTGGATACAGAAATCGACAGCCGCATTGGCAAAGCTGCAGCTACCTTTGCCCGCCTCACATCGCGTGTTTGGGGAAACTCTAAACTCACAATGAAGACCAAAGCTGCGGTATATAATGCCTGCGTCACCAGCACACTCCTATATGGCAGCGAGACCTGGACGACCTATGCTAAGCAAGAAAGAAGGCTCAATACCTTCCATTTGCGGTGTCTACGCCGCATCCTCGGCATCTCGTGGAAAGATAAAGTGACAAATGTCGAGGTGTTGTCACGTGCTGGCCTTCAAAGTATGTATACGCTTCTTAGACAGCGCAGACTTCGCTGGCTTGGCCATGTTCGCCGCATGGAAGATGGTCGCATCCCAAAAGATATCTTCTACGGACAATTAGCAGATGGCAAGAGAACAGTTGGGCGACCACAGCTGAGGTTCAAAGATGTGTGCAAGAGAGATATGAGGGCACTGGACATGGATCCAGCAACATGGGAGGATGAAGCTGCCGATCGCACTAAGTGGCGATGCTATTTACGGCGCCACCTCAGATTGGGCGAAGAGAGGCTCACACAAGAAGCAGAGGTGAGGAGAAAACGTCGAAAGGAGCACCAGGAAAATAAGCAGCTGAGGGCTGTCACCTCAGGGGCGCATTCCCATAGTCAGTTATGACTGAAGGGGCTATTATTATTATTATTATTATTATATATATATATATATATATATATATATATATATATATATATATATATATATATATATATATATATGCATTATTCTTCATACTTTCATACGTACACTTGAAAAATAATTAATAATAATGATTTAAAAAAGAATACATAAACAAATTCCAAACCCATTACATACTGATTACAATGTAATACTATAAGGATAAAGGTGTACCGCAGGGTCTCCGATAAAATAAACAAATAAAATAAAATTATACATGTACAAACATACATATTATATATATATATATAATGAGTCTAATTTCTTTCTACATAATGTTACAAATATAATGTGCATTATTAAAATACAAAGTCATATTGAAATACAGATAACAGGGCATATACACTCGTACATATGTATTTCTGACAAAAGTGTTCTTTCATTAACACAATAATAAACAAGCTAACACGTCATATATACATTGAAACATTAAAATGCCAAGTTAGGCAGTGCTGTGCGATTTTCCTGTTGCCATACTGCGAAATATTTTCCCACTGAATTTAAAGGTATTAGAAGTAGAAAATCAGCGTCAAAGACTTTCCACGAACACACCCGGGGATCCGTGGACAATAACAAATCTTGACACCTTAATGACGTTTATAACTGTGGTCAACATGACCTCATTGACTGAACTCTGGAAAATCTTCAATTGTAATAGTAGAAAATGAGTAGAAAAAAGAGTGAATACAGGAATAGTAGAGTTCAAATGAATTATTTGACTCAGGACAAAGGGGCACTGTATATATGTATCATGTAGCTAACACTTGTGTGTTTTCAAATGAGAGTGTCACGGCTGGGTAAACAACTCAAACTTGAGAGGAGAGAGGGAATGGGGAAGAGAGTATGAAAGGCTGAAAGCAGACAAACTGTTAGAATAGACAGAGAATGAGAGAGAGGGGGGAGAGACAGTGGGGAAGAAAGAGTAGTTTTAAGAATCAAGGCTGCCTTGTTAAGGAAGAGGTACCATCTCAGGGGCTATTGAAAAAACTTTCTGGCAAAAAATGTGCAGAAATAAACCAGCATTGGACATACGATAATTAAACCTGGCATTATTCCAACAGCTTCAAATTTGATTCGCAATTCTGACAAAATAATCAAGATTTTAGTGTGTATGCTATTTGCTATTTCTGGTACTGTGGTTTAACATGATTCCTTTGTAGATATCTGATTTTTACTTTGTTTGTAAATCGATGATTTTCTGCAGTAGTTTCATTGTAGGTGTGATTGTAATGCATTTAAAAAACAAATGATTTTTTGTTTCTTGGATACTTTTCCTACATAGCTGAAATTTTAATACTTGGTTGGATCAGTGGGCTTCTTGTTTTGTTGTCATGTTGTAAATTAGTCTAAAAGTGACCTCTCTTGCATTAATTTGTGGGTTGTGCAAGTTAACGCAGGTCTCGGTGTACTTTGTTATTGCATATTTCTGTGATCTTTTTAATTCTTAGGTGTAATGGTGGTGATTGGAGTTTAACTAAATGTCTATATATTGCATTTGTTTTCTGGTGAATTAAGTTTTCATGTCCATGAATGGCTTGTATGCATGTCTTATAAAATGAGGACATAGGGCTGAAGTGATTGGGGATAGCATTGTTCTGTGGTCTCAGCTTGGAAAGTCTGAGTCCCATGTAATAATGAGTGAGTGTGTGTCATTCTGGGTGTTTAAATCTGAGTGCCTGGATCTTTGTTTCTATGTCTTGAAAGGCAATTCCTCTGTGTTTCTTTTCTTGTGTCTTGCGTTTAGTGCTGTAAAGCATGCGACCAAAACCTGAATGTTCTGATCTGTTTGTTTATATCTGTGACAGTCAGATCTCTTGCCAGTAAACTGGTACGATGCTGGTACATTGTCCAGTCTGACTTCTTGTAGTTCCACCTAGAGAGAGTGCTGCTCTCCTTGACAAGTTCATTTTCCACAATTAGGAAGACTGGCCGGTAGTCGCTGCCTCCAAGTTGTTTCCCAAAAACGCGTGTGATGTTTCACTCCAGGCCTGGTGAGGGGAATGCCAGGTCTGGTGTAGATGTGGTGTGCCATGATCTCGAGTAGAAGGTTGGTGGGTTGATTGGCTGGTTAATCAGGATAAGCCCATTGTCATCCTGCCAGTTTTCAAGCTCCTCACCTTTCCTGTCCATGTGATCATAGTCCCAGCTCGGTGAGTGGCTGCTGAAGTCTCCGCACACAATCAGTCTTTCTTTTCTTGGGATTGTGTCTAGTGCCAGTGGGCGTTCGCTCGGACAGTAGTAGTTGAGCAGGTGGAATTCTGCACTTTCTGTCTTGAGGTGAAGCATCTGGTATTCTGCCCCCTCCATATATGTTTCAAGCTGACATGCACTGATGTTATTCTTCACGAGTGTCAGTATTTCACCCTTTTGCCTGTCTTTTTGGTCAGATTGATAGCATTGAAACGCAACCAGACGATACGTCAAGGCCTTAAATCCTACCCCCTACAGACCCAAGTAGAATAGTCCCAATTAAGATGGTTTGGCCATGTCTGCAGAATGGGAGAAGATCAGATACCACGACAAACATGGGAAACAAAGAGCCAAGGATCCAGACCCCGAGGACGACCCAGAGTCCGCTGGGAGGACAACATTAGACAATCTTTGAAGGACCGAGGACTAGAATGGAACCAGGCCAGGAGGAAGACAGCCGATAGGATAGTCTGGCGCTCTCTTCCAAACCTCTACACCTCATGGTAGAAGGGGAACGACTAAGTAAGTAAGTAAGTCTTGGTTGAGGTGGGTTTCTTGCAAGCAGCATACATTTACTTGCTCTTCATTTAAGATATATTCGAGCTCTAATTTTTTGCTGTAGCCATCTTTTTTATTGTTGATGCCTTTAGCATTCCAGTGCATTATTTTAAATGGTCTTTGCTTTGCTTGGCCAATAGCTCTCTTCTCATGCCTCCTGGCTCCACGGGGTAACTGAGAAGGATGGGTTGGGCCCTTCCAAGGCAGAGGGCCCGGCACTGCTTCTGCATGGGTGTCCATCACAGGGCAAGTGCCATAACATTTTGTAGATATAGGCATATTTCCATTGCGCGTGGCATCCTGATTGCTGTGGTGTGCCTCTTGGCTAGTTGCCTCCATCTTCAGCACCTTGACTTGCTAGGGCAGACTGGTCTTGCTCAAGTGTAGGAGGGCCTGGCCAGTCTTGGTTTTTCGGCCGCTGGTGGCTGTACTTGAGCCTCATCTCCACATCAAGGAGCTGGCCTTGATGGGGTGATCTCCGCTATCTTCCTTCTCCTGAATGATTGGCTTCTCGACTTCTTAGGTTTGAAGCTCATTCTGCACCAGCTGACTAGTTCATCCAGGCATGCAAACATTCTCCGGGCCTGGTGTTCATCTGATGTCAGAAGTGTTGTGTCATTCATGAATGCTTTGAGCGGTGGCATGTGACACATTCCACTGAGCTTTGGACCTATCACAACTCCTTCAGCCGCTCTGAGGATTACCTGCATAGCAAACACAAATAGTATTAGAGAGATGGTACATCCTATCACAATTTCAACGTGTAGGTCAATCCACTTCGTTGTGTACTCTCTGGTTAAAAATCTGACAGAGAACCATGCAAAATACAGCTTCAGCATTGCTGCAATTTCTTGTGGAACATGGTACATTTCTATCACCGGTGTCAATACCTTGTCGAGGTATGGCGGCTTGCGTACTCTGATTACCCCCAGAGCTACGCCAGCGGGAGTTTTACTCCTGGAAGGTTCTACCAAGCTGGACAGGTTTGCACGGGCAGGGGTCAGACTAAAGCAGACACCCTGGTCCTCCAGTATGTACTCTTTTATGCACTTTCAGACTTTTAGAACGTGTATATCCTACACCACAAATATCACACTTGTGTGGCTTCTCACCAGAATGGGTTATTTTATGTGCTTTCAGACTTTTAGAACGTGTAAACCCTACACTACAAATATCACACTTGTAAGGCTTCTCACCAGAATGTGTTATTTTATGTGCTTTCAGACTTTTAGAACGTGTAAAACATACACCACAAATATCACACTTGTAAGGTTTCTCACCAGTGTGTATTATTTTATGTGCTTTTAGATTATAAGACTGTGTAAAACCTGCACCACAAACATCACACTTGTAAGGCTTCTCACCAGTATGTGTTATTTTATGTGCTTTCAGATTATAAGACTGTGTAAACCCTACACCACAAACATCACACGTGTAAGGCTTCTCTCCAGTATGTATTCTGTTGTGCCTAATAAGATCAAAACATCGTGTAAACCCTACACTACAAATATCACATTTGTAAGGCTTCTCACCAGTATGTGTTATTTTATGTGCTTTCAGACTTTTAGAACGTGTAAACCCTACACCACAAACATCACATTTGTAAGGCTTCTCACCAGTATGTGTTATTTTATGTGCTTTCAGATTATAAGACAGTGTAAACCCTACACCACAAACATCACACTTGTAAGGCTTCTTACCAGTATGTGTTATTTTATGTGCTTTCAGATTATAAGACTGTGTAAACCCTACACCACAAACATCACACTTGTAAGGCTTCTCTCCAGTGTGTATTCTTTTGTGTGCTTTAAGACATGAAGACCGTGTAAACCCTACTCCACAAACATCACACATGAAAGGCTTCTCTCCAGTATGTATTATTTTGTGTGATTTCAGACCTGAAGACCATGTAAACGCTACACCACATACTTCACACTTGTAAGGCTTCTCTCCAGTATGTATTGTTTTGTGTGATTTCAGACCCGAAGACCATGTAAACCCTACACCACAAACATCGCACTTGTAAGGCTTCTCACCAGTATGTGTTATTTTATGTGCTTTCAGATTACTAGCATATGTAAACATTACACCACATACATCACACTTGTAAGGCTTCTCTCCAGTATGCATTCCTTTGTGCACTTGTGTTAGCATTACACCACAAACATCATGTTCATAAGGGTTCTGTCTTTCCTTATTCTGCATGTTGTTTACAAATCCACAACTCATATCAACCCTATCAAGTTCATCACTTTTCTTTCTGATGTCATCTGACCCATTTTCATTTTTAACTGTGATCTTGAAGTCATTCTGAGTCTCATCAATGCCTGGTGAAATATCTTGAGAGATCATGGAATGAACAGCTACATCACTTCCTGTCATTCTAAACTCATCATAATTGTCATTTGTCAACAATACAACACTGGTATATTCATTCTTGTACAATCTTGTATTGGTGTTGATGCTCTGGGCTTGGTAAGGCACATCTGAAAATAAAGGGGATTTAGATAGAAATAATAACCAAGGCTTGATCAACGGTCAGTTATCAGATGTCCTAAATTGTGTAGCTCTATAAAATTTAAGCAAGACATACAACTCAGTCACAAATTAAAATTGTGGATAGTCAGGTGTTTTGGCAGCATCACATTTCATTCTATGCATTGCATAGCCATCAGTAAAATAAACAGTTAATTTCTTTCATTATGAGCACGCCCACTCACTCACACACACATACAGAGACAAAAATAGAGACAGACAGAGACACATATGAGTATATAATAAGACATTCAAAATGGAAATCTTCACAGGAACCACCATGGCTGAATACAATGACCAATTAAACAACACAAAACTATGAATTGTGTATAATTTATCAATTTTTCATGACATATTTTTGTTGTCTTTGTAAGATTTTTTTTAAATGCTGTGTAAATGTTTTGCATTCAAGAGAATGACAGGTATGGAAAGAGGGATGGATGTCAGTAGAAGTGGAGTGGAGAAGAGAGTTTATCTTTCACTTGGGTGAACAAGAAATTATAAAGTTGCTTGTAACGTAGGTGGAATATGAAATGGGTAAAAAAGGGAAAACACATGACAAAAATAAAAAATATTGAGACATTTTAAATTTTATTATGCAAGTGCCTTGTTTTCAATTAGAAAAGTTAGCCTGTTTGGAGGCATAAATCTTCTTTACTCGTGGAGGAAAATGGGACAAACATGCTTTTAACTCATATTCCACTGGCTGAAGTTCAGATCTGAATTTGGACTTAATTTGACTGAGGCTAAAAAAGACTGACTTGTATAAGCAAGTGGTAGCAAATGTCAACAGCATGTCTAGAAATGTCTGGATATTTCTCGGCAATGATAAGCCAAAGTTTGTCTAAGTCTAGTTCGTTGAACTTCAGCAACAATTTGCAGTCCATAATAAACCAATGTTACATAAATATTAGCCTGGAAAAAGCTTTTATACAAATATAATTGTATAAATAGGCAAAAGCACGCTGTAGTATGGACAAAAATATTTTTTACCATCAAAATTTGGCGGTATACCTCTGGCTCTCTCATGGCACACCAGTGTGCCACAGCACACCGTTTCAGAAACTATGATCTTAGGTCAGGTAGAAGACTGAAAAAGATGACTAACACAAGGAGCTTTTTGTTATTGTTATACAGAATTGACATAATTGTACTCCGGGCAAACCCATAGGTGCACAGTCTCCATCAGTATATGTCAAAGAGTGTGAATGCTAACTGTTCCTATAGCTTGCTGGTTGTAAACACGATGGATGCATCCTCTCATGTGTCCACCTCTACTTGCATAACGTTTGATGCCAAATTCCAACAGTCTTAACCTTGATGATTCATCTATTGCAATGTCATTCTCTAACAGGCGATCATTAATTGTTCTCAGTATATCTCCCTTATCCATATCTGGTGTCCCTACTATGGGTGCTCTTGATGCTAGTCTGTCAGCTCTTTCATTACCACATACCCTAGCATGACTAAGACAGTAGATCCACACCAGCTCTTGTAAACTGGAAGCTCCAATTAATGTTTTCTATTCATGCCGCAACCAACAACTTTGAACCTTCCGAAGCATGGACTGAGAGTCTGACACAATGATAGCCTTTGTTAATGAAGTTTCAGTTATCCAACTTAAGGCTGTAGTAACAGCCTCGACCTCCATTCTCATGCTGGAAGTTGTTATCTTGTAAGCCCTGCTATGTTCGGCGATGATTCTACCCTGCACCCAAGCAGAAAAGCCCCAACTGGATATCTCACCCCAGATCTGCGACCCATCTGTATACCCAACAGCATCATCATCATTTTATTTCAGGGAAAACATAATTAGAATAATCAAATTGAAAATACCGACATAATATCCTACCTAAATTTATAACACATTTGAGACATTATATAGGAACAAACATGGATGTGTTACTAGGGCCTGGAAGGGAAGCAAAGAATAATAACACTGTTTTCTACCTCTAGTAACAATTTTTTTTTTTTGGGAAACACAGAATTTTGACAATAGTTCCCTATTTTCCCATTATTTTTCAAAGCCGGTGTATCAATGACGTTTTGTGGTATGGTGTAAAGCTCTTCATTCACAGATTTTTCTTTATCATTAGTTGGTGCATAACACTGGATGATGTTTGTTTTAATTTTCTTTCTGTTGCTGTTATAATTTGTGGTCTCCATTGATTCCCATTTTCTAAGTGCTCTCAGTGCTTCCATAGACAGCATTAGAGATACCCCTTCACCTTGGAGGGCACCTTCTTCCTGATGACAACACCATTTCTGCTGGGATCAATTTCTTCTTATCTATGTCTTCCACCTTGTCTCATAGAGACACATAATATCAATCCTGTAATTCTCAATTTCTGCTGCCACAAGTGCAGTTTTCCCTTGTTTGTTTACAGTACGAGCATTCCAGGTGCCATTCCTGGATATTTTACTTGACGAAAAATGGTAAGTCTGCCACCCAGACTCTTTTTAGCTTTCTCTGTGTCACTTGATGAGCCTTTTTTTCACAGAGCTTTGTACAGTCTTGGATGGCTGAATGGACTTATATTCTATATTTGACCTGGTCATTTTGCTTGTTGAAATTTTGTGATGAAGATTTTTTACAGGATGGGGTAACTGGCCACATGCTCAACCCTGCTAGTCACTGTTTACAACATGCATGGTTACTGGAGGAAGCATATTTCTGCGTACAAGAGTACATAACGCAACATGGACATCACCAGACGACAGAACAGAGAATATGATTATCACATTTGCATAATGAAGAAGTTTAGATCATGATTATATAACATAAAGGTATATAGAGGCATAGATGTGGCATTAGAAGAACATCTTCTGTTAGCTAATACAAAGTTAAAACTCAAGAGAGACACAACAATACATAGCTATAGACAACAGGTTAAAGTGGGATATCTAAAAAAACCAAGATGACAGAAATCAAGACAGCAATACATGCATGTTGAAGTAAAATGTGTTTATAGATGGGTGTGGCCTCTAGAAATCAGCTCATTAATTTAAAACAAAAATAATTTTGTTTTTTTTTATTTATTTATTATTTATTTATTTATATTTTTTTAAATTATTTTTTTAATCATACGTTCGCTGTTACATCTTCTGCGCACCACGACATGTTCGCTTATGTGAATCGCTGTCATGCTCAGACGAAGGGGATTGTGAATGGAACGACACCGCATGAAACAATGACATAATATAATTTATGCAGGCAGACAAGTACAGAGATGCAGAAGTGAGTATCGTCTGCTGCGGTCTCTTTGGATTATGTTCTCAAGGTGTATAGACGTGTCTGCGTGAGACCAATGCTCAAATATATGTGTCCGCCGATATTCTCTCAATTTCTCATGATGGTGGCATTAGGAGTGAATGTATGATGATGTATTTTATCAAGGGAGTATTTTAAACTCCTATTTCACTGTGTTTCGAACATGTCACGCTAAACAACTGTGTTGCAGACTTCAGACAGACAGACTGGTTCGTTATCTTGATGTGTTACACTTGAAGGCCTACGACAATGGCCAGTATCAACGTGATTGATCATCAATTGCCATGTGGATTTTATGGAGCCTTTGTGATGTTAATAAAAGTACAGTCTCTGCCACACGAGAGTGGCTCGTTTATTTGATTTCTACTGTTGATGTTGTGTCTCTAGACATTTTACTTGACTTCAAATCTTTATCTACATCACTCAATACATATCCCAACACCTGCTATTACTCAAAGCAAAATCTCCGGTTAATATGTCTAACAGGAGACTGATTTTACGTGAGTATTCCTTTTTTCCTTGTACAATGATAGGTGTCCTCTCACCATTCAGGCAGATACTCGCCGATTTTGGAGGTACTCATTAGAGCTGGGTCAGCTCAGAAGCTGTTCAGGTTATTCCAGTCCCTGGTTGATGACACTTCTTCAAACGTCTTCACCAGGGCTCATATTATTCCAGTCCAACTCCTGGTTGATGACACTCCTTCAACCGTCTTTGCCAGGGCATGAACCTGGATCACCCATTCGCCAGTGCAGCGTGGCTCCCAGCTCATTAATAAGAGAGACTAATTTGAGATAAGAACAAAGTGAAGGATCTCCACTAGATAGTGGTGTCTAATAAATCATGAGGAGTTATTTTGCATCCCCATGACATCAACTTCTGTCCCTACTACCTTGATAAGGAAAGAGCCCCCGTTGTCTCAACTGAAAGATTTTGCTTATATGTAGATAATTATAGCACAAATGATACACGTTAATCAGAAAGGAGTAACAATCAACAGTGTGATATAAACCTATTTGTTAAATATATAACGCTTATAGGGTTAGTAGAAAGTAAAAATTATTATTTTTTTATGCAAAGTGTTGTGATAAACTAAGTGTCCAACACTGAAGGCAATAATTTACAGCGTCCGTAATCCACTTACTCTTCTCAACTGTATGATCACACAAGGGTGTGTGCAGACTGTTCAATGTACAAGTCTTTTTTACAGAGTGGGTAATCTCAAAAATGAAAAATTATTGCTATAAATATCACACATGTAGTAGTTGAGAAACTCTGAAAGCTGTATTGTCCATAAATGATTAGAAATTTTTCCTGCATTTATGAACTGTGACAGTTGTCCCCAAAAACTGACTGCTGTCTGGTCTTGAATATAGATATCACTGACTTGAACTGATCTTCTTTCTAAATCAGGCTTCACGGAATGAATCTTGATTGAATGAATTAGCATTGTGCAATACACGTTGTGAGTAGATGAATTCACTTCATGCGCAGACTTGCTGAGAAACCAAACTTGGGTCAGGCAATAAACTTTTCACTTATTTGATCTTGAAATATAGACAAATAAACTTATGGCTGAGTGAACTATATAAATAGATGAACAAAAATGCTGGCACCATGGACATGTACATAAATGGGCTATAAACAGAAAACTCACTTTAATATTTATATATACATACATAACTTTACACACCAAAATATGTGGACATCTAAAGTATTCACACAGACTGAATGACAGAGACACCTAAAAGATTGACTATAAGAGGACAAAATACTGTAAATGATTTGTTTGTTAATGTGTGTAACTTGTGAGGAGTAGAAAGATGAAATTATTATAAGTTTGTTATGACATGAGCTATTTACACAATATGTGAGTTTTTATTTTGATTACTGATGTCTAAGATTTTGATTTGTGTGCGAGTTCTGATGTATGATAATAACTGGGAATGCCAGACTAGGCAAAAAGTTCATGAGTACATTCACTATTATCTATATAAATAAAAGGCAAAGTATAATTCTATGTTCTTAACTGATTCCGTACGCAAGATCTAATAATAGATGCAAAGGCCAAACGCTGTAGACGTAAGATCTTTTAAAAGACGCTGATTTATTTCGTTGTTTCTTTCTATTCTGATATTTTATACTGCCCGGAATTTATCTCGAACGGAAGTAAACACAAAACTGGGCAAATTTCAACAAGCTTCAACGTCTTTTATTTGCGTTTGAACGGATTTTTTCACATTTATCTTCATCTTTAATCGTGTTTTGTCGTATCGCCATAATGGCCGAAAAACACACAGGATATGTTACTAATATGTGAACAGTGAACAAACTGTGTGATCAACCATAACTTTCTTACTTTTTCTGTGTTTCTAAATGGATTACCTGCACAAAGAGAGCAGTGAAACTGTATTGTGATAACAATTTATGTTACAAGCCTTACGTAAGTCGAAAATTTTGTTCAAAATTTCAAGTTATCTTTTTTCTGTGTACATGTTATCTGTTATAACATAAACATAACATAAAATTAGCTAGAAAGGCATATGGATTTATATTGTTCATCCAATGTACTTTAATTTGATATATAATATGTTATACTTAACTCATGATTAGACACACATTGTCAGTAAACGTAAATTATGTATGTGTAAATTTTTGGGGCTTAAAAATAATTCCGTCCAGAGCTGAAAATAATTACGTACGGAATCAGTTAATACAAATCCGCATGCCTTATTATTTCTTGATGAATTTTGGCAGAGACTCTCTTTAAGTACCGCCGGGGTACGCCATGCAGTTATTTTATAATTTAATATTGTAATTATGACATTATGAGTAATTATATTTTTTCATAAGAAATACATAGAATCCATTTATTTCTCAGGGGCCATAATCAAATAAATACATATCTAATAAGTATCAAGGGACTCTACTCAAATGTTAAAACTATTATTTTATTTTTGTTATTAATTACCATACATTTGCATATTTTACAAGATAATTAAAAATGTTTAACTAAACATTTTTACTTTAATAGGAAATAAAAGAAAAATAAAAGAGTTTTCTGCATCACTTCCTTTTTTTTAACTATGTAATTTAATGGCACTCATTTGGCCAAGCGGTTTCAAATTGGATCGGAGCTGTATCGATACATATATTAAAACCAATGAATGTTCTCTGAGCATGAACGTCCACTGTGCGTGTTTAATCTTAATGAAAATATTACATGGTATTATTTTTGTTTTTACATAATTTTTTTAATGCGTGGTCAAAATTTGAATGTATGTTTATTTTGATTGAAAAAGCAGACTTATGCATTCATTCGCTTTGACTTATGGTATGTCGGTGCTTCAAAAAATTTTTTATAAACCTTCATCCCTGCTTAGTACTAAAATTTAGAAAATGCTTGGCTTTAGTCTGGTTGTTTAGATAACTGTATCAACATATGTAAAAACCAAATTCACTCGATAGTGGCTTTTTTTCCCGTTGCAATTACTTGTAAGTTATTTTATAGTAAAATCTTCAGTTGTTACAGAAAATAAAATTATTAGATAGCTATGATTGCTGAAGGACTGTTTAAATGGAAGTAATTTACCCACAGGTTGCCAGGTCACATAATTTGGTTTCTACCGCTTTGGTTTAAAAAAAAATAAGATGGTCGATTTTTGTCATATATGTATTCAATTCATTTGAATGTATGTTTATTTTGATTGACAAAGCAGATTTATGCATTCATTCGTTTTCACGTATGGTATGTCCGTGCTTCAGAATTTAAAAAAAATAAACCTTCGTCCCCGCTTAGTACTAAAATTTAGAAAATGTCCAGGTAACATAATTTGGTTTCTACCAATAATTTCTATGCGTAAAACAGGGCCATAAACAGTGTCTATCTGAATCAAGGGAAGCAATCCAAATGGTAAAATTATGAATCAAGGGAAACAATCAAAATGGTAAAATTATTATTAAAAGGTAGTAATTTACAACTCTACATTTCTTTATTTTACATAGCAATTTAAATTATTTAAAGACTTACTTACTTACTTACTTAGTCGTTCCCCTTCTACCGTGAGGTGTAGAGGTTTGGAAGAGAGAGCGCCAGACCATTCTATCAGCTGTCTTCTTCCTGGCCTGGTTCCATTCTAGTCCTCGGTCCTTCAAAGATTGTCTAATGTTGTCCTCCCAGCGGGCTCTGGGTTGTCCTGGAGGTCTGGATCCCTGGCTCTTTGTTTCCCATGCTTGTCGTGGTAGCCGATCTTCTCCCATTCTGCAGACATGGCCAAACCATCTTAGTTGGGACTGTTCTATTTGGGTCTGCAGCGGATGGGATTTTAGGCCTTGACGGATCGTCTGGTTGCGGACCATGTCTCTTCTTGTTACTTCAACCACTTTCCTCAGATACCTCATTTCTGAGGTTTGGATCTGGCTTTTGTGGGTTGTAGTCATTGCCCACGACTCGCATCCATATGTCAAGACTGGGACATAGGTGCAGCGGTATACAGCCATCTTCGTTTTCTTACCAACCTCTTTCTTGCTGAGGAATCCACGATTTATGGCCTGAAAAAGTCTCCCAGCCGCTGCTTTTCGAGTGGCCAGCTCTTCTTTGATGCCTCCCTTTCGGTCTATAATAGCTCCGAGATATTTAAAGTGGTCGACCTGCTCCAGGACCTGTTCTCCCAACTTAATCTGATGTTTTCTTTCTTCTCGTGATATCACCATGGATTTTGTTTTAGAGCTGCTTATGACCATCCCTCTCTTCTCCAGCTCTTCCTTCCAGACTTGCAGGTTGGATTGGAGATGTGCCTCTGATTTAGCAATCAGGGCAACATCATCAGCAAATGCCAGCTCCGAAATATAGACCTGTCTCATCTTCCAGTACCCCACTGAATACTTTCTTGTTCTCTCCTTACATGCCTTGATGACATCGTCCATAAGGAGTATGAAGAGGTAAGGTGATAGGATATCACCTTGTCTTACACCAGTGGTGGTCCTGAACTCTTCTGACTTATGGTTTGCTGTCCTCACATAATTTCTGCAAGATTTGTAGAAGCTCTGTATAGCATGAATCAGAGGTGCTGGAATATTCTTCCTTGCCAAACAGTCCCAAAGTTTGCTCCAGGGGACCCTGTCAAACGCCTTTTCCAGATCTATGAAACAAAGATGGATCTCACTCTTATACTCAAGGGCCTTTTCACTCAGCTGTCTGAGTGTGAAGATTAGGTCTTGAGTACTTCGGTTTGCTCGGAATCCGCACTGGACCTCATCCAATTGTGGCTCAGCTAGGCGTCGGAGTCTCTGCTCTAGGATTCTAGAGTAGATTTTACCAGGGACACTGAGAAGGGATATGCCTCTATGGTTTCCACATTATTTAAAGACACTAATACTTTATGTGCACATTAAAAGAATTACTTTGATGTAGTATTTAAAAGTTATTATTACTTTTTATACCAAATTTAATTACATTTTACAAAGCAGTTTCTCTTTATTTACCAAATATTACATAGTATTTCGAAGACTAAGCACTTCACAACTGACTGCAATATCTTTTGTAAAAGAAGAGGGTCTTTATCACATTGCTGGACAGAAGGGTCTTCTATAATTGTACATGTACCAGTCTCAAACAGGGTGCGTCTTGCCAAAGTAAGGCAATAATTAAGTTTTATTTTTAGCATTTAATAAAATATACTAGCTCAAAGCTAAACAATACACCAAAATGAAAGATCTTTATTTAGACATGTGTCCTTATATAACAGGCGTTATCCATTTTTCTCGGTTGAAGAGGTGGTGTCTCACCTAAATGAGAAACTACTGTTTAAATAATACAACAACACAATCACTGTGTCTTTTATATTTGAAGTATATATGACAGAAAATAATAATCGGGTTTTTTTTAACAAGCAATAATGTATATATGTTTGAAAAGAACGTGCTACTAAAAACTGCAGTAAGAACGTTAAAAAAGGATGAGTTGGACTATTCTTTCTTGGTGCACCAGATCGGAAAGGGAAAATGTGTCTTATTAACTCTTTCCGTACGTAATTATTTTCAGCTCTGGACGGAATTATTTTTAAGCCCCAAAAATTTACACATACATAATTTACGTTTACTGACAATGTGTGTCTAATCATGAGTTAAGTATAACATATTATATATCAAATTAAAGTACATTGGATGAACAATATAAATCCATATGCCTTTCTAGCTAATTTTATGTTATGTTTATGTTATAACAGATAACATGTACACGGAAAAAAAGATAACTTGAAATTTTGAACAAAAATCTTCGACTTACGTAAGGCTTGTAACATAAATTGTTATCACAATACAGTTTCACTGCTCTCTTTGTGCAGGTAATCCATTTAGAAACACAGAAAAAGTAAGAAAGTTATGGTTGATCGCACAGTTTGTTCACTGTTCACATATTAGTAACATATCCTGTGTGTTTTTCGGCCATTATGGTGATACGACAAAACACGATTAAAGATGAAGATAAATGTGAAAAAATCCGTTCAAACGCAAATAAAAGACGTTGAAGCTTGTTGAAATTTGCCCAGTTTTGTGTTTACTTCCGTTCGAGATAAATTCCGGGCAGTATAAAATATCAGAATAGAAAGAAACAATGAAATAAATCAGCGTCTTTTAAAAGATCTTACGTCTACAGCGTTCGGCCTTTGCATCTATTATTAGATCTTGCATACGGAATCAGTTAATTAGCTTTTTGCTAAAACTTGGAAGCAGAATAAAATTGCTTTTGCAATTCCATCATAAGAAATAAGAGTATTTTGGAAAAACTCAGAAGAAAATTGAAAAGCAAAAGTGAAATCACTCTTCTGGTAGAACCATAAGGAATAACAGTATTGTGTGCAGCTTGCATTTGCAATTACTGTAAACAAGGCACAAGGATAGTCACTTAAAGCGGTAGTCGTTAACTTAAATGAAAATTCATTTTCACTCGAATATCAAAATATTATAATTTGATTTTGACATTTCATAAGTTTCCTAAACAGTTACTAGGAAAAAACCTGGGCAACGCCGGGTCCTTACAGCTAGTTTTTATATATAGCATACTAAGTCTGGTTCGCTGACCCTGACGCAAGCAGTCAAGCTATGGGTCGCTGACTGCATTCTCTATTGCTGCATATTTGGGTCCCAGTGATGTTCTGATCCTACAGATTTAAAAGAAAACTAGGAATGGAAAGTTAGATTAACAGAATTTGATAAAACATTTTAAAAAAACCAACAAAATAAATAAATAAAACAAGCACTATTTCATTTATACAACGACTATATCATTACCTTCATCTTTACATAAGTCAGGCTGTTCTACTTTCTTAATTCTTGGTATTGTTGTATCCATGATGTCAACTATCTGAACATGAGTACCACAGTCTTCATTGTGGTTCTGACCATCATGATTCTGGAAGGATAACAATACATGAGAACTATTTAGTGAGCTTAACAACTGGTACAAACATTTAATAAGCTAAGTATATGAAAAGATGTTGTTGTGTGAAAAAAGTTGTTGTGAAAGTTGTGATCCATTTATGAAATGAAATCATTCCGTGGCACATCCACAGTTGTCATGTTACAAGCAAATGGACTGCAATCTCAGAGCAGTGGTGGTTTGATAATCATAAGTCTAAAGTTTGTCACACAATGAATGCTTCCCTTGTTGAATTGATATCACTTATTAAATTAAAGCATTAAATATTACTTCTGTGAATGACACCTTAATTCAGATTCTTAGCAGCCTCACAGACAAACAATTATGGCATCATACACAGGTTAACAAAAATGAAATAGGCACATTTATTCCAGATTTTGAGAGCACTTTAAAAATTATGAGTTCATTGAAATGAGAATACAATTATCTTTTGTTCATCTTCCTTTTTAACTTTCTTAGTATGTACTTGCCTAACGGCAGATTCAATCTTATGGAGAGAATGATCAATACCAGATTAAGTTGGCACCTTGAAGAAAAACAAATTCTACTGCACCAACAGGTAGGCTTCAGGCAACATAGGTCTACAGAGGGCCAAGTCACCTACATTGCACAGGAAATCGAAGATGGTTTCCAAGAAGGAAAGCACACATTAGCAGTCTGGGTAGACATGGAGAAAGCATTTGATAAAGTTTGGAAAGATGGGCCAAGAGTTAAAATGCTTAAATATGGAATCTGTGGAAGAATGTATAACTGGGTCAGTCACTATCTAACAAACAGAACAGCTAGAGTGCAGGTGCATGGACAATTAAGCAAAAAGACTACAATGGAACATGGAGTCCCACAGGGTGGGGTCCTTTCCCCAACACTCTTCCCTATATATATATAAATGATATAACAGAAAACATCCACAAGAATGTCCACAACTCCCTCTATGCTGATGACCTGGCCATGTGGACTTCAGAAGAATACATCACCACAGCAAGAGTGCACATGCAGGATTCACTGCTAGCCCTTGAAAGTTGGTCCAGAAAGTGGTTGCTCAAAATCAATTAACAAAAAACAACACACACTATTTTTACCTTGTCAAACAAACCACAGCAAGCATAGCTACAACTAAATGGGCAGGCAGTACGAGAAGATGAAACACCAACATACTTAGGAATTACACTAGACCGCCGCATGTCATGGAAATCACGGATAACCAAAATATGGCTAAGGGCAAAACTTCGCATGGCCATCATGAAAAAGTTAGCTGGTACCACATGGGGTGCTGATGAGAATATCCTCAAAGAGCTGTTTATAGGCAGAGTCAGACCTGCTATGGAATACGGCATCACAGCTTGGTTGACGGCAGCAAAGTCAAATTCTGACAGAGTAAACAGACTCCAAAACCAAGCAGCACGTATTATAACAGGGGCCCTAAAGTCCACAAAAATCAACCAAATGGAAAATATTACAGGGCTACAGTCAATGGAGGACAGACATGACAGCAAAGTCCTACAACAAGCTGAACAATTTAACAGACTCGAAGGATACCCCATGTTCCAAAGAATGAATAGGCTAGGAAGAGGCAGGCTCAAGCGAACTAACTTTGTGGCACAAGCAAAAGAAAAAATTAGCAAACATACCGTGCTAGCAAGCTCAGTTGCAAAGAAAAACCAACAAGCACAACTATCCCTCTGTGGAAAATAAGATGCTTTCCTGAGCTTAAACCTGAGATTCCAGGCATTGACAGTAAGGGAACACAGACAGAAACACAAAGAAAGTGTATAGCTACCAAGTATATTGACCAAAAATTCCTAGCAATGCTTTGGGCACATGCATAAACTGATGGTTCAGCAAAAAATGCAGTTGAAAATGGGGGTGCCAATATCCTCATAAAATTAAAGAACAGAATCCACTCTATGGCAATTGCCACTGGCAAATACTGCAATAACTTCAGTGCTGAAGCAGAAGCCCTGAAACAGGCAGCAGAAACTCTTATTGAATGCAAACCACAGGCAGAAAAACAGATAGTAATCTTTACAGATGCCCTCTCAGTAATAACATACCTGAAGAGCCACTATGATTAAAAGATCTGATAATCTCCCTTGAAAGACTGGCCAAATGCTTCAACAAGTGCACAATCCAATGGATATGAGCCCATTGCAAAATACCTGGAGATGAAGAGGCAGACAAACTTGCTAAGGAAGGAGGTGCCGTATAACAAAATGATATAGAGACAACTTACACAATGGCAAAGACTACTATAAAGGCTACATTCAAGTCCAAATGGGAAAGAGAGCTACCAGGCCATTTGAAAAATGATGCATATCATCAACTATCCAGGAAAGAACAGGTCATCATTTTTCGGCTATGGACTGGACACAACAGATTGAGATACCATCTATACCACAAATACAAAATTGGTGCAACAGATCTCTGTACCTGCGGTACCAGCCCGATGATGGTCGAGCACCTACTGCAGTACTGCCCAACCTACAGTAATGAACGGAGTAGCATATGACAACAACTCACTTCTGTCAACGAAAAACTGTTTGGAAATGTCGGGAACCTTGAGTTGACTACTGCCTTTATTAGAGTCATAAATATGGAGGTCTGAAGGTGAACGAGGAAGAAGAAGAAGATTCAACATGTTGACTGAGACAGGCCATAATTAAAAATTGTTAAAAAACACAAAAAGACCAGAGTTATCAAGGTAATTTGGTGGTTAAATGGTGAGAACATGTGCCCTCTAAACAATCTGTGTTCAATTCCTAGTAGACTTTTTTATATTTTTTTCTTAAATGTTCTTTATTAATTTTAATTTAGTCATACAAGCCATGGTAGCACAGTGGTTAGTGCACTGGTTTCCCAGTGCTGCAGTCCTGATGTGATGCCCAGTTGTGGCGGTCCTGGTGTGATGCCCAGTCGTGGCAGGATATTTTAGACCGCAAACTGTTCCGGGGTTGACCCAGCCTCATGAATTGGGGACCAGAGCAACTCTAGGAAGGTTAAAGGCAGCTAACATGATGAATGTTAGGTAAGGTGCATGTATTGATCACTGTGTTTGACATAACAATGTACACTATGTTGGGTTAGATGTATGTATTGAGCAGTGTGATTGACACAATAATGTACACTCTGTATAGAGTTTCCTATCATCATACATCTAACTCAACATAGTGTACTTTGCCCTAATGCCACCTTGCAAGCTGAAAGCAGGTGTTCAAGTGTCTGCCTTTCCTGGCATAGGAGGCACTGCTCATCATCTGACTTTCCCCATCTCACAAGGTTTGTGGCTGATGGCAGGAGGTCATACATTGATCTAATAATGACGCTGAACCTAAGAAGTGCCATATGCCACATATCATTCCATGTCAAGGACCTTTGCAGGGCTAATTCCCATGTAGTCCATTGGCCTTGTTGGGCCTGCTGCACTCCTCGTATCTCCTGAACTACCACATCTCTGCACTCTCTGCTTGATGCTTTGAACCACCAGCAGATGTCTCCATGGTCAAATCCCCGTCTATTTGTCTGTGTGTATCCGATTACCTCGCGCAGTTTGAGCAACTCTTGGGCAGCATCAACAGCTTCTTCCACTCTCCACTTCCTTCCCATTTTCAGTGTTGGCTGAATGGACTTAACCCTGTCATATGCTGACTCATGCAGCATCATTGCAAGCCTTGCCTTTCCCACTTTGTACTCTTCAACAACTGACTTGAAAGGAAACACAAGCTTTGACTATTTGCAGGACAGTGCTACGTCTGACAAACCTGGTAGTACCCCTAGCCATTTCCTCATGAACTTGTTGACCTTCTGCTCTATAGCTTCCACTGTACTGGTGCTTATTTCATATATAAGCAGTGGCCACAGCAACTTAGGTATCAATATGAACTGGAGGCACCACAGTTTGAATTTTCCTAGGAGTCTGCTTTGGTCTAAGATCTGTAGCCCTCTGTTTGCCATTTCTATTGTCTGTTGCACTGCCTTTGAATCTTTTAATGAGGCATCATACACCCTGCCAAGACTTTTAACAGGTTACTCAATAACAGTAGGGATTCTTTGGTTGGAAACCATGAATATGACCTGAGCTATCTTCCCTTTCCTGACTGATAGGCTTCTCAACTTCTTGGGTTTGAAGCTCATTCTGCACCAGCTGACTAGTTCATCCAGGTGTGCTAACATCCTCCACACCTGATGTTCATCTGATGTCAGAATTGTTGTGTCATCCATGAATGCTCTGATTGGTGGCATGTGATACATTCCACTGAGCTTTGGACCTATAGCCATTCCTTCAGCTGCATTGAGGATTACCTGCATAGCCATCACAAATAGTATCAGAGAGATGGTACATCCCATCGCAATTCCAACTTCAATGCCAATCCACTTCATTGTGTACTCTCTGGTTGAAAATCTGACAGAGAACCCTGTGAAATACAGCTTCAGCATTTCTGCAATCTCTTGTGGAACATGATACATTTCTAGGGCCTGCCACAACATCTTGTGTAGAACTGATCCATAAGCATTTGCTAGATCCAACCAGATTACATGGAGGTTTGCTCTGTCAGACTTTGCCTTTTGAATTGCTTCACATATCATTGTGGCATGCTCTAGACATCCTGGTGTCCTGTGAAACCTCCTTTCTGAATAGTAGCGTCAATGTACCCATTTGCCAGGAGGTATGTGGTGAGCTATTTTGCTATCACTGGGAAGAATATCTTCCCTTCCACATTAAGTAGTGAGACTGGCCTGAACTGACTGATGACTGTGGAATTTTGTTCCTTTGGGATGTAGACTCTGTTCGCCTTTCTCTATTCCCTCCTTATAAGCTGGATTTTCCACGCATTCTTCAGTAAACGGAGCAGTCGTTTGAGCACCTCAGGGTATCTCTTATACACAACATATGGGACACCATTAGGACCTGGGGCTGACTTGCACCATGCTTTCTGGACAATGTTTTCTGCTTCTTGCATTGTTGGGGGCTTGGTGTTAAAATCAGCACCTGGCTTACTAGGCTATTTAAGGTCTGCCATGCTGCTGAGCGGCTCGTCTTTGCATCCATCTGAATATGTCATTCTAAGGTGTTCTTCCAGGTCTTCTTTCCTGATGTTTAGCATTCCCAACCATGGCTGCTCAAACAGTTCTTTGGCAAACTTGAAGGGCTCCCTGAAGAATCTTTCCCTATCCCTTTGAGTCTTCCTTCTCTTCCTGCACAACCTTTCTGCTCTAGAAAGGGAATTATGCTGGCCTTTCAGGTGCTCCCTAACCTGTCGTAACCCTTCCTTCTCTGTGGCCACTGCATTCTTGAACAGTTTTCGGGCAAGCTTCTTCTTTCCTGATTCCTTCTATTTTAATTTGTCTTCTTCTATTTTGTGGTGGGTTACTTTCCCTTGCCTCCATGACTCCAAACAATTTGCGGCAGTGAAGATATCTTATGGCGCCAAAGATTTCAAGCGTTTTCTCCAAAGTTATCTGCTTCAGGTTGTTATCCAACTCTTTTGACAAGGCTTAACCCAGCTGTCCAGAAAGCCATTTTGCACTGGCAGGTGGATACTTGATTGCATCTCTCTTCCCATCCTAGAAGTGTGTAAGATCATCATCAGGCAGATCAACTTGAATGTACTCAGCACTGTGGATTGACTCCTGGCTGAGTTCTTCTAACGTCTTACCCGTCGAGACAGAGTGCTGTTGATCTCCTTGATTAACTCCTATATATATATATATATATATATATATATATATATATATATATATATATATATATATATATATATATATATATATACATATATATCTGCCATCAATGGTACCTATACCTTGTAGCGGTATGGCAGCTTGCGTACCCTGACAATCCCCAGAGCTATGCCAGTGGGAGTTTTACTCCTGGTAGGTTCAACCAAGCTGGACTGGTCTGTGTGGGTAGGGGTCAGACAAAAGCTGGTACCCTGGTCATCCAGGTTGGGGGTTTTAGCATAGGGCTGACACCCTTGTCTATGTAAAAAGAAATGAAGTTACAGAAACAACAATAAATGAACAAACTTTGCTGCGGGATGGACATTCGGAGTCTGTGGCTCGTATGACTGTCAGTGGTGAAAGCCGAAAGGAAGCCACTGACATGAAAACGGATGTCCTGACCGCAAAACAGGATACAAGAATAGGTTTTTGGAATGTCAGGACAATGTACGAGACAAGTAAACTAAGACAGGTCACGGCAGAAATGAGAAACTATAGGTTACACATTCTAGGGATAAGCGAGAGCAGATGGACAGGGGCAGGAAAAGTTAAAACAGCAACAGGAGAAACAGTACTTTACTCTGGAAGAGAGGATGGACAGCACAATGAAGGCGTAGCCATTATTCTACAGAAAGGAATAGAAAGGACATTACTGGAATGGAAACCCATCAACAACAGACTGATAAGATTAAGAATGAGAGGGAGATTCACCAACACTACAATAATACAATGCTATGCACCAACGAATGATAGCGATGAAGAGGTCAAGGATGAATTCTATCAACAACTGCAGAAAGAAATGGAAGACACACCTAGATATGATCTTGTTATAGTAATGGGAGACCTCAATGCGAAAGATGGTACACACAATACATATAATGAAAGAACAATGGGGAAATGCGGCAGCGGAACATCAAACAAAAATGGGGATAAACTAATAAGTTTCTGTAGCATTAACAACCTGGTCATTGGAGGAACACTCTTCCCACATAAAGAAATTCACAAATTAACATGGGAATCACCAAATGGTCGGGACAGAAACCAGATAGACCACATCATGGTTAACGGTAGATGGAGACATGCATTACAAGATGTGAAGGTAAGAACAGGTGCAGATGTGGGAAGTGATCACCATTTAGTAGTAGCAAAACTGAAAGTGAAACTAAGAAGGGCTGCACCAACTGTAACTACACAGAAAAGGTTTGACATCAGCAAATTGAAGGACTCCCTTACCAGAAAAGCTTTTGCGGCCGACATAAAGAAACGATATCAATTTGCCAAAAGTCAGGAAAAGACATTGACTGATGATATAGACCAGAATTTCAACACCATTTCAACAATATACAAAGAAAGCAGCAAGTCATGCTTGGGATTCCAGGAAAGGAAGAAGCAAGACTGGATAACACCAGAAACATTAAACACCATAACGATGAGAAAGGAAATGAAAAGAAAGAAAACAGAAGCGAAGTCCCCCAGGTTAAAGCAACTATATATGAACAGTACAGTCAGCTGGACAAGGAAGTTAAACGCCAAACCCGAGCCAACAAAAGGAATTTCCTAGACGATCTTGCAAGACAGGCAGAGGAGGCAGCACTGAGAAATGAACAAAGCACAGTATACAAAATAACTAAATTTATCAGCGGAAAACGAGGTGCAAACAATATTACATTAGTAAGAGATAAGCAAGGTAATCTCATCACAACAGCAGAGGGACAGGAAACAAGATGGGCAGAGCACTTCAGAGAAACTCTGAACAAGGAACCACCAGAGACACAACTGAATGTTCCTGAAGCTGAAAACGATCTAGATGTGAATACAGACATTCCTCGAAAAGAAGAAATCATCACAGCAATCAAAGGGTTAAAGAACGACAAAGCTCCGGGCCATGATAACTTAAATGCAGAGCTATTTAAGACAGACCCTGAGCTAGCAGCAGAACTATTAGAACCACTATTTGCACAAGTCTGGAAAACGGGGACAACACCAGAGTGGAACAAAGGAATAATTGTCAAATTGCCCAGGAAGGGAGATCTTGCAGACTGCAAAAATTGGAGAGGAATCACTCTTCTCTCAGTTCCCAGCAAAATACTAGGCAGGATAATTATACAGGGAATTTCAAAGGCAGTAGACCACAAACTGAGGAAAGAACAAGCAGGATTTAGAAAGAACAGGAGATGTGTAGATCATATATTCACTCTCAGGAACATTATAGAGCAGTGCTCAGAATGGCAAAGACAGCTTTACATTAATTTTGTTGATTTTGAAAAGGCTTTTGACAGCATACATAGGGATAGTTTATGGAAAATACTGAGGGCTTATGGAATTCCAAGCTGCATAATAATAATAATAATAATAAATTCTTTAAGCACCAAACACGGCGCATAAGGCAGAAACCAGTGCTCTCCAGGTTGTTCGTTGTGACGCCACTCCTCTTAGCTCTTGCACATTATTTAGGCCCAACGTTCTTCCTTCTCTTATTATTGTTCTTCTGAGTGTTTCTTTTGGTCTTCCTTTTTTCCTCTTACCCTCAGGAACCCAAGTGAGCGCCTGTAGTGGTATTCTGTTGTTTTGCATTCGTAGGACATGACCGATATATGACCATCGTCTTTTCCTTATATAGTCGGAGACATATTTCTGCCTAGAGTCTTCTCTTAAAGCTGCATAGTGTCAATCATAAAAAGCCTCTATGCCAACTTTACATGTAGTGTTGGGCAGAGCAACCTAACCTTTGAGGTGAAGACAGGAGTGCGACAGGGATGCCCCTTATCAACCACTCTATTTTTAACAGTCATAGACTGGGTGATGCGCCAGACAACAGATGGCAGTCCAAGAGGAATAAGATGGACAACATTTTCTACATTGGAAGATCTGGAATATGCAGATGACATTGCACTACTAGCACATTCACATCAACACATCCAGGAAAAAACGGATAGACTTAATAAGTTTAGCCAGCAGGTGGGCTTGAACATCAATTTAAAGAAGTCTGAGGTCATGATGCTCAATGTGAGCAACCCTGAGCCCATATCAGTAAGGAATCAGCAATTGGTACAGACAGATACCTTCACATACCTAGGATGCATAGTAACACCAGACGGCGGGGCAGGCAAAGACATCAACATCAGAATGAATAAGGCAAGAACAGCCTTCTTTAGCCTAAACAACATCTGGAAGTCCTCCCAATACAGCACAAGCACAAAATTAAGATTATATCAGAGCTGTGTGCTTTCTGTGCTTCTCTATGGTGCGGAATGCTGGAGAGTTACAGAGAAGGAAATGTCGAAATTGTCCTCTTTTCACACAACATGCCTAAGAAAAATTCACTGAATCTTTTGGCCGAATACCATCACTAACCAAGATCTGCTTACTCGTAGCAAGCAAGAGGACATGCACACCATCATAGCTGGCAGACGCTGGAGCTGGGTTGGTCATGTCCTCAGAAGAGACCCCGATGCCATCACAAGAACAGCTATGCTTTGGACCCCTGAAGGAAAACGAAAGAGAGGCCAACCAAAAACAACCTGGCGGAGGACTGTGGAGGCTGAGATGCAAAGAATGAACCAGAGTTGGGGCACTGTACGAAAAATGGCCACCGACCGAGCAAAGTGGAATCAATTTGTTGTTGCCCTACAAGACGCCACTAGGCGTGATGGCCACTGACTGCTTTGACGGTCGGCGGCTAAGGATCAAAGAAGAAGAATATATATATATATATATATATATATATATATATATATATATATATATATATATATATATATATATATATATATATATGGGAGTTAATATATATATATACCTTGTGAAACAGGAACAAGATTATGAGGTTACAATTTCATTTTAAAAAAACCAGAGATGTCATTTTCAATATTTGTTTCCTTCTGGTGGGAAAAAAAATCAGAAGTGGACATCAGAAGACATGAGTTATATTCTAGTAAAATATACATGATTTTTATGAAAATCACTCACTATAAACATTTAATCTATTCCACAGTTTTTAGGAATGTGACCCACAAAATGGGTTGGGGCCAACATTAGGAATAATTAGTATGCCAGTAGTAACAAGAGGGGAAAAAACAACTCACTTTACAATCCAGCTCCAGTTTAATTTTTTCATCCATAAATGGGAACTGTGTTTGAGTATTTCTTGGAGGCTGGGAAGAAAAATTATGTTTCAATTAAATATACAACAAAGTTTGAAATCCTAAAAACAACAAAATGCTCTAGTGAGGAAGAAGATGATGTAGAGATTAAATGGTGATAATTACAAATATTATATTAGAGAAAAAGCCAATCTCTATTAAGCTGTTGTATTCATCCCTGCAAATATTCTTGCTATTTAATTTGTAGCTGCATATATCCTGCATTCTTTTTCTGTGTCTCCACTCCTCATTTATTCATTGTGGTAAAAGTGTAGGTGTAACATTCCCTGCAGTAAAATGCAGGAGTAGCATTTCATGTGGTAAAAGTGTAAAATTCCTTGTGGTAAATGTGTAGTAATAACATTCCTTGTGGTAAAAGTGTAATAGTAACATTCCCTGTGGTAAGAGTGTAGTAGTAACACTGCCTGTGGCAAAAGTGTAGTAGTAACACTGCCTGTGGCAAAAGTGTGGGTGTAGCATTTCTTGTGGTAAAAACGTAGGAGTAACATTCCTTGTGGTAAAAATGTAGAAGTAACATTCCATGTGGTAAAAGTGTAGTAGTAACATTCCCTGTGGTAAAAGTGCAGGTGTAATGTTTATTGTTGTAAAGATGTAGGAGTAATATTCCTTGTGGTACAACTGTAGTAGTAACATTCCTTGTGGTAAAAGTGTAAGAGTAACATTCCTTGAGGTAAAAGTGTAGTAGTAACATTCCGTGTGGTAAAAGTGTAGGAGAAACATTCCTTGTGGTTAAAGTGTAGTAATATTTCTTGTGGTAAAAGTGTAGTAGTAACATTCCTTGTGGTAAAAATATAGAAGTAATGTCCTTCTGGTAAAAGTGTAGTAGTAACATTCCTTGTGGTAAAAATGTAGGAGTAATGTTCCTTCTGGTAAAAGTGTATTTGTAACATTCCTTGTGGTAAAAGTGTAGGAGTAACATTCCTTGTTGTAAAAGAGTAGGAGTAACATTTTCGGTGGTAAAAGTGTAATATTCCCAGTGGTAAAAGTGTAGTATTAAAATTTCTTGTGGTAAAAGTGTAATAATAACATTCCCTGTGGTAAAAGTGCAGGTGTAATGTTAATTATTGTAAAAATGTAGGAGTAATATTCCTTGTGGTACAACTGTAGTAGTAACATTCCTTGTGGTAAAAGTGTAGTAGTAACATTCCCAGTGGTAAACATGTGGGTGTAACATTCCTTGTGGTAAAAATGTAAGAGTAACATTCCCTGTGGTAAGAGTGTAGTAGTAACATTGCCTGTGGCAAAAGTGTGGGTGTAGCATTTCTTGTGGTAAAAATGTAGGAGTAACATTTCTTGTGGTAAAAATGTAGAAGTAACATTCCATGTGGTAAAAGTGTAGTAGTAACATTCCCTGTGGTAAAAGTGCAGGTGTAATGTTTATTGTTGTAAAGATGTAGGAGTAATATTCCTTGTGGTACAACTGTAGTAGTAACATTCCTTGTGGTAAAAGTGTAAGAGTAACATTCCTTGAGGTAAAAGTGTAGTAGTAACATTCCGTGTGGTAAAAGTGTAGGAGAAACATTCCTTGTGGTAAAAATGTAGGAGTAATGTTCCTTCTGGTAAAAGTGTATTTGTAACATTCCTTGTGGTAAAAGAGTAGGAGTAACATTTTCGGTGGTAAAAGTGTAATATTCCCAGTGGTAAAAGTGTAGTATTAAAATTTCTTGTGGTAAAAGTGTAATAATAACATTTCCTGTGGTAAAAGTGCAGGTGTAATGTTAATTGTTGTAAAAATGTAGGAGTAATATTCCTTGTGGTACAACTGTAGTAGTAACATTCCTTGTGGTAAAAGTGTAGTAGTAACATTCCCAGTGGTAAACATGTGGGTGTAACATTCCTTGTGGTAAAAATGTAAGAGTAACATTCCTTGTGGTAAAACTGTAATAATAACATTCCTTGTGGTAAAAGTGTATTACAGGTGCATAACCCAGAATCCGAACATCCGAAAACCGAAATATTCTAAAAACCGAAAGTTTATTTGTCCGATTTTTGGGCTAATTTAAGCGACTTTTGGTTTCCAAAAGAAAAATATTTTTTCTTTTTAAACTGAAATGCAAGGAACCAAAAAAATGCAATCTTCAGTTTATTACGTTTCCAGCCATGATGCGCAAGGTGCAATATAGGTTGAAGTAAGCGCTACCGCATGATACAAATTTTTAAAGTGTTAGTTTTCTCTCGTCACTGTGTCCAGCCACGTGTTGATATTTTTACAGATATGCGAGAAACTGTCCACGCGATACGTTTAGTTTATCACGTTTCTGGCTCATGGCATGCATGCTCAGTACAATATATGCTGACGTAATCGCTATTGTGGGATACAAATGTTCAAACATAGCATGGTCTGTTGTGTACCAGCATTGCTACCAGCCACGTGTGTGGATAATTCGGAGCTTTTTTGTGATATTGAGTTGGATATTTGTGCGCTAATTTTGTGATTTAGAGTTTAATTTCATTGTGAAAATGTTGAAAAGAGCTGCATATACTCCTGTGGATAACAGTAGGAATACGAAAAGGAAGCATTTGTCATTATCGATAGCACAGAAAGTAAAGTTATTGCAGAAGCTTGAGCAATGTGTCTCGGTACGTCGTCTTACAGAAGAAAACAGTGTAGGAACTACCACAGTATATGACATAAAGAAATAGAAAGACATGCTGCTGAAATTTAACAGGGACAGTGATGACCAAAAACTAATGTCAGATCGGAAAACTTTACAGAGAAAAAAATGAATATCTTGACCGTGTACTCAGGGAATGGATTCGACAACGGCGAAGTGAACGCATGCCACTGACTGGTTTGTTGGTCATGAAACAAGCTCAAATATACCATGAAGAACTGAACATTGAAGGCCAGTGTGAATATTCGGTAGGGTGGCTGCAGAAATTTAAGAAGCGCCATGGCATAAAATATCTAAAAATCTAAGGGAACTAAAGGTTCTGCTGACCACGAAGTAGCTGAAAATTATATTGACGAATTTGCAAACACAATATGTCATGAAAATCTTAGTCCAGAACAAGCATATAATGCAGATGAAACTTCTCTGTACTGACGCTACCTTCCTAGGAAAACTTTAACAATGGCTGAAGAGAGAGCACCAATAGGCATTAAGGATGCAAAGTACAGGTTGACTGTTCGTGGTTGTGCCAACGCTGCAGGCACACACCAGTTAAAGTTGACAGGTCATTGGGAAAAGTAATCATCAAAGATGTCTTTGTAACCAATTTACCTGTCTATTACTATGCTAATAAGAAAGCATGGATGACGAGACAAGTGTTTTCTGACTGGTTTAATACCCATTTTGTACCAGCAGTATGAGCTCATTGCACACAAGCTGGAGTAGATGAAAACTGAAAAATTGTTCTATTCTTGGACAACTGCTCTGCACACCCTCCTGCGGAAGTTCTTGTCAAAAATAATGTTTTTGGAATGTACTTACCTCCAAATGTAACATCGTTAATACAGCCTTGCGACCAAGGGATTTTACAATCTATGAAGAGCCATTACAAACATGCTTTTTTGAATTGTATGCTGCATGCCGTGAACACTGGTGTAGAAGTAGAAACATTTCTCAAGGAGTTCACTATTAAAGACACAATCTATACAATTGCAAGTGCATGGAGAAGTGTTGACAAGGTAACACTAACAAAAGCTTGGCACAGACTCTGGCCAGCAACGATTTTTGATGACGACGAATTGGAAGATGAAGAGTTTGTAGGATTCCGTATCAGTAAAGAGAAGAACATGATATCAGACCTCCTAACCTTCGACAGAAGTGTAACATCGGAAAATTGTAACAAGTTAGAGGAGGCTGACATAGAGGAAGTGCTAAACATTGATAATGATGCACCTGTTGTGCATTCTTTGAGTGATGGGGAAATTGCCCCAATGGTTCTACAAGACAAGCATGATGACAGCAGTGTCATCACTGACATTGTGGATGCCGGTGAAAACATCCTCATAGACGAAATGGTTAACATGTGTGATCAGTTAATTAAAGGTCTTGAACGATGTGCATTCATCAGTGAGCAAGAAGTTATGGCAGTTCATGGGATTAAAGCACCCGTGTGTTACCGGGGCCCGAAAGGGGAGCAAAGAATAGTAACACTGCACCCTACCACGCATGTCGTAAAAAGCGACTAAGGAGGGTATGGGCATGGGGCTGTTTACCCCATCCCGTAAAAACTTCGCACAGTGGGCTGATCACCTGCTTGCCAACCAATCTGATTACAGAAACAATGATAGATTGTTTGGTCTGTTTTTGTTCCACAAAGACGCCACTAGGCGTGGTGGAAACAGCGATAGATTGATCAATTTGTTGTTGCCCTAAGACGCCACTAGGCGTACTGGCCACATACTGCTTTGCCGGTTGATGGCTAAGGATGGAAGAAGAAGAAGAATGGGATTAAAGAGAGACTGCTTAGACAAAAACCATTGTTAATGAGAAAGATGACACTTTACGAAGTCTACAGAAAGGCCATCTGTCATAATGCCTATTCATCAGTTGAAAATCCTATTCCTGGTCCACCAACAGATGTCTGACTCCAAACTGATGATGACGATTAGAGCTTGAATGTAGGCTACATGTGCGGGTATTTAATATTTATTTTTAAAGTTAAAAACAATATGTTTCTAAAAATAAATTGTGATTTTGGCCGATTTTTGGGGGCAAAATCCGAAAAAGTATGAAAACTGAAAAATGGCTCTCCCCAAGCATTTCGGATTCTGGGTTATGAACCTCTAGTAACATTCCCTGTGGTAAAAGTGCAGGTGTAATGTTTATTGTTGTAAAAATGTAGGAGTAATAGTCCTTGTGGTACAACTGTAGTAGTAACATTCATTGTGGTAAAAGTGTAGTAGTAACATTCCTTGTGGTAAAAATGTAGAAGTAACATTTCTTCTGGTAAAAGTGTACTTGTAACATTCCTTGTGGTAAAAGAGTAGGAGTAATAATTCATGTGGTAATAGTGTAATATTCCCAGTGGTAAAAGTGTAGTAGTAACATTCCTTGTGGTAAAAATGTAGAAGTAACATTTCTTCTGGTAAAAGTGTACTTGTAACATTCCTTGTGGTAAAAGAGTAGGAGTAATAATTCATGTGGTAATAGTGTAATATTCCCAGTGGTAAAAGTGTAGTAGTAACATTCCGTGTGGTAAAAGTGTAGGAGTAACATTCCTTGCGGCAAAAGCGTAGGAGTAACATTCCTTGTTGTAAAAATGTAGGAGTGAATTCCTTGTGGTCAATGTGTAGTAGTAACATTCCTTGTAAAAAAAAAGTAGGATTATCATTCCTTGTGGTAAAAGTGAAGGAATAACATTATTTTGGTAAAAGTGTAGGAGTAACATTCCCTGTGGTAAAAGTGTAAGAGCAACATTCTTTGTTGTAAAAGTATAGTAGTAACATTCCTTGTGGTAAGTGTTGATATACTATTCCCTGAAAATCTCATGAAATTTATTTTTTACAAGAACACTTTTATTCTTCACGTTATCACTACACGATATTTTAAAATAATCTTCTGTAAAGCCAGTATTCTTATGTCCCTTCACTGTGTTTTTGTCTCCCCTGATTTGCCAGCTTTTATCATTCAAATATTCATGACCTTATAACTCCCTATGAAGCATAGGTCAACAAATACATGCCACACCCCCTCTGACCTGTACATGAGGTCAAGGTCTCTCCATGTCTTATTTGTTGATTATTACTATTACTTTTTACACAACGAATATCATTTCACTTCTTTGTGCCTTACAACATGTCAAGAATTCCTCTCATCTCCCTAGACAGAAACAGCTAAAATGACATCAAACACACAATAATCAACTACAAGGTTAGGTAGGACATAAAATCTACAACTGGAGTTTTACACTTTTTTGTGGCATGGACTCCTTTGACTGCCCAGTCAAGGCTACAGACTCATTTAATTAGCCAGAAAGGCCCCTTTGATTGGCCAGTCAAGGCTACAGACTCATTTGATTGGCCAGTAAAGGCTCCTTTGATTGGCAGGTGAAGGCTAGTGCCCATTGATAGGCCAGTGAAGGCTACAAACTCGTTTGAATGGCCAGTGAAGGCTATGGACCACCTATTATAAAAATTATAATTTGATGCATCATTAACATTTCTGCATGCAAATTATTCATTTTATTTTGTTTTAAATTGTTAATCTAATATATTTTCTTGTTCTTCGTACACTCTCAGATGTCCGCTTGAATGTTCTCAAAGAAAGCAGTAGTCAGTTTGAGGCTATTTTAACCCCCGTAAAGCTTTTTCTTGAAAGGAACTGGTGTCAGCCATATGCGTTTTCTCTGTACTGCATACAAGGGGCAACTTTGAAGCAGATGTTCATCAGTCATTTTATCAGTGCCACAGTTACACTGATTGGTAGTTCCTATCTTTAGCTTGTTGAATAGATGGTATCTCAATCTGTTGTGGCCTGTGCGGAGTCTGAAGATTACCACTTGTTCTCTTCTGTTGAGCTGGTAGTAAGCATTATTCTGTGTGTTCCCTGGATGTTCTACAGACCATTTGTTTCTGTAACTGATTCTGATAAAACTCTTTGCCTCCTCAAAAGTTATGCCTGCATCAGGCTGAGATAGTTGTGAACCTTATTTTGCCATTCTGTCAGCCTCTTCATTGCCAGTGATGTTACAACGAGATGGGATCCATTGGATCACAACACTTTTGAATCATTGACAAAGTTTGTGGAGCACTATTCTGAGGTCATCCAAGTCTGTATTATTTTGGCTTGCCAACGTTGCAATTACTGACTGTGCACCAGTAAAGAAAGCAACTTGTCTCTCTGCCCTTTCTTCTGTCAATATAACCTCTTCTGCAGTTTTCATGGCCTCTGCCTCAGCTCTGAAGTTACTTGAGAATTGTCCTGTTGCCACTGACAGCACCTTTTTTCTGATATACAAATACACTCTGAAAAACATTTATTTATTACTTTAAAATGCAAAAACCTATAATAATTTTCTGAGTAAAAATTGTGAAGAAAATAAAATTCTAATATTAGGTTGTGTCACGGACCTCCTTGAATCCATTTATTGACCTCTAAGGGATCTGGGGACCATGGAACAACACAAAATGACACCTATTATCACCTCAGTAGAAAGTAAATATTTCTACATTTAGACTTCACAAGACACAGATAAAGATATTCTTTTAAACTATTTCAAAAACACTTTTATTCAACACAACAGAACAATAGAGGCAATGCTGTGTTTTGGAAAACTAGCCGAAAAATATAAAGAGGTTCCCAAAAGTATTTACATTTCCTTTTGTACTATAAGAAGGTTTGATGTAGCTCATAATGATAAACTATTTTAATGCCTTGATGAAATAGGGACTGATAGAAAAGACATAAGTAAACTCAGCAACTAAACCTTGCAACAGTAAGATCTGGCAATTATTGCTTATCATATTAGTAATACTATTACACTTTCTAATTTCCTAAGGTGCCCCATCCATCTGTAACAAATTTCTACCAACTTACAATTTTTTCATGGTGCATTTTCTGGAAATTATGGCAAAGCCCCATGTTATGGAATGGACACTAAATTGCACACTCTTTGAAATAACGTGCATTTCTTCCCAATCTTTTCATAGTGTATGTGTATTTAGAAATATTTATGCCTGTGTTCTTTAGCAACATTTTTGAAATTGTACCCAGTGATGTTAAGCATTTAAGTGTCTTTTAAATTTTTAAAAATCTCTATATCATATTAATATATTTAGCCAGAGAAGAAATATTGCTCATCATAGATCAAGCTTCTATGCTTTCAAGCCACTTTGTGTGTGTTATTGATTTACTTAAGAAGAGAAACTGAAATCACTGAAGTGACCAAAAGAGAATTAGTGGACATAAAGCAGAAAGAGATCAACAATGATTATTTCCTGCCATATTCTGACATGTTAAGGGCTCGTATCAACAGAAAAAAAAGAGGTGTGACTAAATGATGCATACTGCCCCCCTGCCTATGTAATATCTACACACAAAAGAAATTTTCAGACAGTTCCAGGAAAAGGCAGGACTGAACATCAGTGGACGATCAATAAACGACCTCAGATTTGCAGACGATTCAGTTGTATTAGCTGAACAGGACTTACAAGAACTAGTGAAGCAAGTAAACAGCATAAGTCATGATTATGCCTGGACATTAACATTGACAAAAACAATAATAAGCAAAGTGATAATTAGCAAAGCAGATGGTAAGCCAACATTAAAGATGAAAATAAAATCTCTCATGTCTCAGACAAATAATAACAGAAGATGGCAGATGTGAAATGGAAATCAAGAAAAGAACTGGAATGGTCAAAACTACACTCAACAACGCGAGATGAATACTAAACATCCAAACAATTAATTCATAAATTAAAACTGAGAATAATCAAATGTTACATGTATAATTCATTACCATATGATGTAGAAACTTGGACAATCAACAAGCAATTGGAAGAAATAATTCAGGCCCTTGAGATGGGATATAAGATTGGGTCACACTCACAGATTAAAAAAGATAGTTGTCAAGTGTTATTATTTGTATTACTATATGGTGTAAAAACTGGGACAATGATCAAGCAGTTAGATGAAAGAATTGAGGTACTTGAGATCTAGATAAATTGAAGAATGATGGGGAAATCGACGAGCAGCTAGGAATGAAAAGAGAAATAAAGAACATAGTCAAAATATTTTGACTATATAAAAATACATAAGCATATCATTTTGCTGAAAACCATTATGGAAGGAAAAGTTGATGATATATGTGCAAGAGGAAAAAAGTATTGTAAGTAGAGAGATAACATCAAGAAACTGATGGGAATGTAAATCAATGACACACACAAAGTGGCTTGAAAGCTTAGAAGCTTGATCTATGATGAGCAATATTTCCTCTCTGGCTAAATATATTAATGAGATGGAGATTTAAAAAAATTTAATAGACACTTAACCTTTAGCACGCTGCATTCTTTGGCAAAAATTGTCGCCTACAGCTGCATTCTTTTTCACAGCGTCCCGTTTTTATAGTGGGTGACTTGTAATGTCTATAATTTTTGTGTTTCTTGGTCAATTGCTATAATTTTTGGAATTTTTATAAATAAATGAATGATGAATCTGATGATATAAAATTTGTTTGTGTACATGTTAGATGTGATAGGAAGAGAGGAAAGGAAAGATGAAAAAAACGAAAAAAATGTAAAAAAAATAAAAAAATTAAAAAATTTTAATTTTAAAATTAAAAAAAAAATTTTTTAAAATAACCAACACACGAAGAGTCCATTTCCCTTGCATCTCAATGAAAGTCATTTGACCAATACAAATCAAATGACGATCTTTTCGTTACACCCATCATCAGTAGCAAAGGAATAAACGCTCTCGTCAGCCGTGATATTCGATCGCAACCCTAAACCTTTCCGACACACTTAATCCTAACCCCTAAAAAAAATACATACCAGGAAAGCCATTCTACTTTCGTTTCCATCTCAGCCATCAAACATATTCTGAGAACCAATATCAGCGCTTATAAAGACAAAAATTTCATCCTTACCTCATGGCGTCAGAATCCAATGAAATTATAGCGAAAATGGCTGCGTGTTCGATACGGATTCATTTCGATTTTAAAAATTTACAAAAAATAAACGCGGATACACCCATCACTTTTGTAAAATCGGAAATGGAAGCTAACTCTCTTGCAGATAAAGTTACAACTTAACATCCGGGGCTGAAAATCACGTGTACACAAGTCATGTGCTAGAAAACGATGATAAACGCTGTCGACATATGTTGACAACAGCTGGGAGAACATAGGTTGCCTTCGTCGACATATGTCGACGGCAGCGTGCTAAAGGTTAAACTTAACATTAATGGGTACAATTTCAAAAATTATTATACTAAGACAAGAAAGGAGCTATCCATAAAAGACATCCACAGGAGAGGTGGGAGGGAGGGGTATGTAAAACGTGGACAACTTTGACCATTGGGAGGGGGCGGCGGGTATGTAAGTCGAAAACCCTCTCGAAAGCTTTTTACTGTCCAGCTAAACCCAAATAAACGTTCTTCAGATTCTGTCCCTCTTGCCAGGCCTTCCAATCCTTCTAGACTCAAAATCTCTAATACGAAGAGGTTTTAACTTCTACACTCCTGTTGTCTGGAACAAACAACCTTAGTATATGAACTTGTATGTTACTATGTAATGTGCAATATTTAGTAACTCGTGTTTCACATAATTAAATTGAGTTATCTATATATAAATGATGTATTGTATAGAACTAAACTAAGTTTTAAGTATAAGTAGGTGATTAAAAATGTAAGCTTATGTGTTTAATCAAGACCATGTGGAGTGGATGTCCACAAGGGGGGAGGGGTCAATTACAATTGGACAGAGATGGACATGAGGGAGGGTAGGGTAAAAAATGCTAGAATTTTGTGGACATCTTTTATGGATGGCCCCCAAACAGAAGATACTAGAAATCTAATGTACACAGTATTATAGAGAACAACGAGACAAGTGACAGAAGACAGCTGAAGATCTATTGTAGTCAGCATTACAGAGAACATTAAGATAAGTGATAAAAGGTGCTAGAGATCTATTGTAGTCAGCATTACAGAGAACATTAAGATAAGTGATAAAAGGTGCTAGAGATCTATTGTAGTCAGCATTACAGAGAACATTAAGATAAGTGACAGAAGGTGCTAGAGATCTATTGTAGTCAGAGGGGTTTGGGATGTCAGGTTTTGGTAGTACCTCTGATGAAGGAGCTGTCATGCCCTTTTCAGGGCAGCTCGGCCACTTTTGGTCCAAACCTGGCATCCAGCTCTCACCTGTGGCTCCTCGTAGCTGTCAGCATGCGACAGCGGCCACCCCCTGGGCAACGGCTTTGACAGGCCGGCTAAACTAAGTGAGGGTAGCCGACTGGTTATAAACCTTCGGTGAGTTAGGGTCTGCCTACCCATGCATGCGAAGACTGGATTCAATAGACTGCGCAGAAGAAACCACCTATTGGTTCAACGGGCATGACGGCGATTACCAGCAATGCGCTGTGGAGCGTAAGGAGCATGGCGAGGCACGTAGAAAGCCCTGGTCATCCACTGCACCTGACTTCATCTCCAGTCATCTTGACTTGTCTTGCCACTGGATTCAGATGGACCCAGGCGAGAGAGTGAGGTCGACGAATTGTGCAACTCTTCCTCACTTTAATCCAAATCACTGCGCAAGTCACTCTTTCATCCATTCATCCAGCCACTCACAACAAGTCCTGTGGCGATGGGCGAGCGGCGAAGTGGGAGGCATGGGTACGCTGGCAGTTGTAGTCGCAGACCTACACACATGCGGCTCAGGCCATATGGTCGTCTTCCACTGATCGGAGCAGCATTGGGATTCGGCAGCCCCCTGAGTGTCTGAGCAGCCCTCTTTAGGAAAGCACTGCTCACCTCCATGGCATGAGGAAGGGGCTAGAAAAGGTGCCCTAAACATTGCCTGCTCCACCATTACCTAACCAGCTTACCGCGGTTGGTGGGTACCCTACTTCAGCGAGCGACACATAAGAAAAAGAAAGGACAGATTTTTCCCCCTCATTCTAGGCGCATGGAATGTGCGCACTCTCCTTGACAAAGACTTTAACGCAAACAGACCTGATAGGCGAACTGCCCTGATTGGGAGAGAACTGGCCAGATACAAAATTGACATAGCAGCACTGAGTGAAACTCGACTTGCAGGCGAGGGCCAACTTTGCAAAAAGGGTGCAGGTTATACATTCTATTGGAGCGGAAGAGGAACTGAAGAAAGACGAGAAGCAGGGGTTGGATTTGCAATCAAAACAGCACTTGTCGGCAAGTTAGCGGGGCCCCCAAAGGGAATAAATGACCGACTCATGACAGTCAAGATCCCCCTGCTTTATGGAAGAAAACATGCCACCATCATTAGCACGTATGCAACAACTATGACAAACCAGGATGACGTCAATGATAAGTTTTATGAAGAACTACATGCAGTCATTGCATCAGTTCCTAAAGCAGATAAGCTCATAATTCTTGGTGACTTTAATGCAAGAGTAGGCTCAGATAACATCTCCTGGAATGGCACTATTGGAAAGTACGGCGTGGGTCGCTGTAACAGCAATGGACTTCTTCTCCTCCAGACTTGCGCAGAACATGACCTCCTTGTCACCAACACCATTTTTCGACTTCCTACCCACAACAGGACCTCTTGGATGCACCCTCGATCAAAGCATTGGCACTTAATTGACTATGTAGTTGTTAGGAAGAAGGACAGGCAAGATGTCCGGGTGACCAAGTCTATGTGTGGTGCTGAATGCTGGACTGATCATCGCCTCATTGTGTCTAAACTTAAAATTCGTATCCAACCGGCCAGGCGCCCTCAGGGGAAGAAAACTCATAAAAGGCTGGATGTCACCAAACTAAAGAAGACAAAAATCAAACAGTCATTTACTGACACCCTAGAAGACCGTCTCAAATCTATCTCGTTAGACGGCCAAAGTGTGGAAACAAATTGGGCAGCCCTAAGTGAGCAGATCTACAACACTGCTACAGAGGTCCCCTGGGTCCCGCCATCAAGACACAAAATGACTGGTTTGATGAGAACTCAGATGATATAAAGAAGATGTTGGCTGAGAAACACCATCTCCATAAAGCATATTTAAATGATCCAAAATCTACATCAAAGAAAGACGCTTTCAACAACATGTGTAGAATCGTCCAACATAAACTACGCCAGATGCGGGATTCATGGCTGAGTAATAAAGCAGATGAGCTCCAAGGCTTTGCTGACAGCCATGACTTGAAGAATTTTTACCATGCACTCAAAGCGGTCTATGGTCCAACATCATCAGGATCATTTCCCCTCCTTAATGCAGATGGAAAAACACTAATTACAGACAAGGAAAAAATTCTCCAACGCTGGGTCGAACACTTTAATAATATTCTGAATCAGCCATCATCTATTAACGACGAAGCCATCATCCACCTGCCCCAAATTCCTATAAATGAAGCACTAGATGATATACCAACTCTGGAGGAAACTCAAAAAGCGATTCGTCAACTTTCTAGTCGAAAGGCCCCCGGCTCCGATTCAATTCCTGTTGAGGTTTATAAAGATGGCGGTGCAGTTCTGATAGAGAAACTTCACATGATCTTCCAGCAAATGTGGCAGAGTGAAACCATCCCACACGATCTCAAAGATGCGTCAATTATACATCTATATAAACGTAAAGGTAATCGCCAAGACTGTAACAATCATTGAGGCATCTCTCTTTTATCAATCGCTGGGAAGATATTTGCTAGAATCCTTCTAAATCGCCTTACGGCTCATCTTGACAAAGGTCTTTTACCTGAAAGTCAGTGTGGATTCCGGAAAGAACGTGGAACCACCGATATGGTGTTCGCTGCAAGACAGCTACAAGAAAAATGCCAAGAACAGCACTGTGACCTGTACACAGCTTTCATCGATTTGACAAAGGCAATCGACACGGTCAGTAGAGAGGGTCTATGGAAGATCATGGCAAAATACGGCTGCCCAAAGAAATTTATCTCAGTAGTGCAGCAACTGCATGATGGAATGCAGGCCAGAGTTCAGGAAAACGGTGAGCTGTCGGAGCCTTTCCCCGTCTCAAACGGAGTTAAACAAGGGTGTGTACTTGCACCGACTCTGTTCAGTATCATGTTTTCTGCTATGCTGACTGATGCTTTCAGAGACGGGGACACAGGAATCGACATCAGATATCGTATTGATGGAAAATTGTTTAACCTTAGGAGGCTTCAAGCAAAAACCAAGGTAAATTCACACACCATCAGAGATCTTCTATTTGCTGACGATTGTGCCCTTAGTGCTGGCTCAGAGGCTGATCTGCAGCACAGCGTGGATAGATTCTCCGAAGCCTGTACCAACTTTGGGCTTACCATCAACACGGAGAAAACAGAAATCATGTACCAACCAGCTCCTGGCACAGTTTATACTGAGCCAATCATCAAGGTAAATGGTGAGAAACTGAATGTTGTGAACAGATTCACATACCTTGGTAGCACACTTTCCCAGAACATCGTCATTGATGATGAGGTTAAACACCAGGATCTCCAAAGCCAGCAGCACATTTGGCAGACTATACACCAACGTTTGGCATCGAAGTGGCATTAGTCTACAGACAAAGCTGAAGGTGTACAGAGCTGCGGTGCTTCCAGTGCTGCTTTATGCATGTGAAACATGGACTGTATACAAGCGCCACGTAAAGAAGCTAAACCATTTCCATACAGTCTGTCTCAGGAAGATAATGAACATCAAATGGCAAGACAAGATCCCGGATACCGCCATTCTTGACAGAGCTGGTATCCCTAGCATCCATACTATTCTGATGCAGTCACAGATTTGCTGGGCAGGTCATGTAGTCTGCATACCAGACCATCGACTGCCAAAGATACTCTTTTATGGTGAGATGCAGAAGGGTAAACGCTCCCATGGTGGCCAAAAGAAGCGCTTCAAAGACACGTTAAAGACGTTATTGAAAACCTTTGACATAAACCCAGACATATGGGAAGCTGCTGCGCAAGACTGAACTGTTTGGCGCACATCTCTTCGTAAAGGTACAGCGGCATGCGAATCATCCAGAAGAGCAGCAGCGGAACAGCGGATACAAGCTAGAAAAGACCGTGAAATAAAACCTTCACATGAAGCAAACATTCTCTGCCCACACTGTCCAAGATCTTTCAAGGCCCGCATCGGGCTCATCAGTCACCTTCGTACCCATAGAGTAATCTAACATATTCCTAATAATTGGATGAACAGAATGGTCTTCATCACCCGTGATGGAGGAACAACAGTCAGCATTACAGAGAACATTAAGATAAGTGACAGAAGGTGCTACAGATCTATTGTAGTCAGCATTACAGAGAACATTAAGATAAGTGACAGAAGGTGCTAGAGATCTATTGTAGTCAGCATTACAGAGAACATTAAGATAAGTGACAGAAGGTGCTAGAGATCTATTGTAGTCAGCATTACAGAGAAATTAAGATAAGTGACAGAAGGTGCTAGAGATCTATTGTAGTCAGCATTACAGAGAACATTAAGATAAGTGACAGAAGGTGCTAGAGATCTATTGTAGTCAGCATTACAGAGAACATTAAGATAAGTGACAGAAATTGCTAGAGATCTATTGTAGTCAGCATTACAGAGAACATTAAGATAAGTGACAGAAGGGGCTAGAGATCTATTGTAGTCAGCATTACAGAGAACATTAAGATAAGTGACAGAAGGGGCTAGAGATCTATTGTAGTCAGCATTACAGAGAATATTAAGATAAGTGACAGAAGGTGCTAGAGATCTAATGTAGTCAGCATTACAGAGAACATTAAGACAAGCGACAGAAGGTGCTAGAGATCTATTGTAGTCAGCATTACAGAGAACATTAAGATAAGTGACAGAAGGTGCTAGAGATCTATTGTAGTCAGCATTACAGAGAACATTAAGATAAGCGACAGAATGTGCTAGAGATCTATTGTAGTCAGCATTACAGAGAACATTAAGATAAGCGACAGAAGGTGCAAGAGATCTATTGTAGTCAGCATTACAGAGAACATTAAGATAAGTGACAGAAGGTGCTAGAGATCTATTGTAGTCAGCATTACAGAGAACATTAAGATAAGTGACAGAAGGTGCTAGAGATCTATTGTAGTCAGCATTACAGAGAACATTAAGATAAGTGACAGAAGCTGCTAGAGATCTATTGTAGTCAGCATTACAGAGAACATTAAGATAAGTGACAGAAGGTGCTAGAGATCTATTGTAGGATTATTATAATAATAATAATATCCCCTTCAGTCATAACTGACTATGGGAATGTGCCCCTGAGGTGACAGCCCTCAGCTGCTTATTTTCCTGGTGTTCCTTTTGACGTTTTCTCCTCTCTTCTGCTTGTTGCGTGAGCTTCATTTTGCCCAAATTGAGGTAGCACTGTAGATAGCATCGCCGCTTGGTGTGATCGACAGCTTCATCCTCCCAGGTTGCTGGATTCATATCCTGTGTTGTCATGTCTCTCTAGAGATCTTTTGTAGCCAGTATTATAGTGAACATTAAGGCAAGAGACAGAAGACACTAGAGATCTATTGTAGCCAGTTTTATACTTACTTATGCGTTTCTCTTCTACCATGAGGTGTAGAGGTTTGTAAGAGAGAACACCATACTATTCTATCAGCTGTCTTCCTCCTGGCTTGGTTCCATTCTAGTCCTCGGTCCTTCAAAGATTGTCTAAAGTTTCCCTCCCAGCAGACTTTGGGTCATCCTGGAGGTCTGGCTCTTAGTTTCCCATGCTTGTCATGGTAGCCGATCTTCTCCCATTCTGCAGACATGGCCAAACCAACTCAGTTGGGACTGTTCTACTTGGGTCTGCAGGGGTTGGGTTTTTAGGCTTTGACGTATTGTCTGGTTGTGGACCATGTCTCTTCTGGTTACATTAAAATAAGTGACAGAAGACACTAGAGATCTTTTGCAGCCAGCCCTCCAAGCAAATAACAGCTGATGTGATAAAACTTCAGATCATTCAGTTCTTGTCACAACAGATATATTGGCCTACACAATACACATACCTCAGGTTAAAAGCTAGATTAGTATATATATAAGATGTTCAGGGCTCCAACAAGAAAATGTCAGATATCTAGGGAATTGAAAATTCCCAGTAATAAGAAACTTCTCAGACTACAGCTGGGAAAAGGCTATTTCAGAATAGAAGAACCTTACTGTGCAGGATGTCTTCAAGACAATAATATAGAACATTTCTTGTTAAAATGTAAAGGTATGACCAAATGAGAATACCAATATTGGTTTATTTACAGGCATCCAACTTACCTATAAATATAGAGGAGGTGTTGAGAATAGACAGACCTAGAGAACTGCATAATATAGTTAAACAATATTTAACACGAACACATGTTAATATATAGTGGCTGGGAATGTGAAGGTCTGATGCTGTTCTTACAATGCATGTGACTTTAAACAGATGAAAGTCAATTAAATATCTGGTAAAGTCCGTTATATAACTAGAACCACCGGGCCTTTACACCCCTCCACTTTAATATTATTCTTGTTTATAGTTTCTTTTTGATTTTTTTTTTTTTTTTTTTTTTTTTTTGCGTATAGACCTAAGCACAATTGTGATTGTCCGTATTTATAAATGTGATGCCACTTTCTCATGTCGGCAGTTGTTCATATTATTTGGAATTGAAAACAATATATATCCTAATTATAACCCATCAGAGGTTGAATGGGATTTTTGTTTTATTTTCATTAATTTAAGAAAAAAAAAAAAATAGGCCCTATTTACTATATACCTGCTGCCAAGTTGCCCATGTGGCTATACATGTAGATACCACTTTAAAGTTAGTTGGACTTTAATATTTTTGTTTTAAAAGCTTGAAATGTGGTATGGAATGAAATGAAGTATAGTAAGTCGTCTACTTCAACGCCATCCAAATAAGTCACACATGTCGTTAAGGTTAGGCTTGCATTCCTAAACCTAACCCTACCCCCTTTTTACTGCAAATGTATCAAAGTACAACTAATCTATCGATATCCTGTTGGCAAACATGGCGGCCTTTGTCAACTTTTATTAAACTCTATCATACCTCATAATCTAGCTCCTGTTTTATTTGTGTCGTTTCTTCACATTTCTCCATCTTCGTACAGTTCTGGAGCATAGTTCCTTTTGGAGTATTCATGGCGTCTTTCTCAGATTTAATGAAGGAAGGACAAAATGAGGTGTGTATCTTTCGTCTTCCGCCTACAAATGTAAACAGTCCAGCTGGCAATATGGTTACAGCGCTTGTTTCTCAAGGTAGAGTTACCGAGTTCCAAACCAGGTAGCGACACTCTTAAGTCTACCCAGCTGTAAACTTGTAGAACTGACTCCCATCTTGAGCTAAAGGTGACAAAGACACCGAAAAAGCGAACCTGCCAGGCTACACTATTAGAAAGCCTTTTAAGTATAGAGTGACCTCCCCTCACGTGAGTGTTCGTTGTATTGTGGATAACAGCGTCTCAGACTATTTGGTCGCAGAACACGATTAAAAATCATTGAGGACACCATAGAGCAGACATGCATAACATACAGCGCTTTGTTAATGATGAAAAAATATCCCATTCTACATCTGATGGGTTATAATTAGGATATAGGCTTAGTGTTTTCAATTCCAAATAAAATGAATAACTGCCGATACGGGAAAGTGGATCACAACGTATGGCCCACGGGCAACATGCGACCCGCCAGGTCTCACCGTACGACTCGCGACAGGTTTTGGAAAAAATAATGTATAATTGTTTTTATTTTATTTTAATAAAGCATAATTATGTGAATGCCTCGAGCAGTTACTTAATAAACTTACTTAGTCGTTCCCCTTCTACCATGAGGTGTAGAGGTTTGGAAGAGAAAGCGCCAGACTATCCTATCGGCTGTCTTCCTTCTGGCATGGTTCCATTCTAGTCCTCGGCCCTTCAAAGATTGTCTAATGTTGTCCTCCCAGCGGACTCTGGGTCGTCCTGGGGGTCTGAATCCCTGGCTCTTTGTTTCCCATGCTTGTCGTGGTAGCCGATCTTCTCCCATTCTGCAGACATGGCCAAACCATCTTAATTGGGACTGTTCTACTTGGGTCTGCAGCGGGTGGGATGTTAGGCCTTGACGTATCGTCTGATTGCGGACCATGTCTCTTCGTGTTACTTCAACCACCTTCCTCAGATACCTCATTTCTGAGGTTTGGATCTGGCTTTTGTGGGTTGTAGTCATTGCCCATGACTCGCATCCATATGTCAAGACTGGGACATAGGTGGAGCGGTATACAGCCATCTTCGTTTTCTTACCAACCTTTCTCATGCTGAGGAATCCTCGATTTATGGCCTGAAAAAGTCTCCCAGCTGCTGCTTTTCGAGTTGCCAACACTTCTTTGATGCCTCCCTTTCGGTCTATAATAGCTCCGAGATATTTAGTGATCGACCTGCTCCAGGGCCTGTTCTCCCAGCTTAATCTGATGTCTTCTTTCTTCTCGTGATACCACCATGGATTTTGTTTTAGAGCTGCTTATGACCATCCCTATCTTCTCCAGCTCTTCCTTCCAGACTTGCAGGTTGGATTGGAGATGTGCCTCTGATTTAGCAATCAGGGCAACACCATCAGCAAATGCCAGCTCTTAAATACAGACCTGTCTCATCTTCCAGTACCCCACTGAATACTTTCTTGTTCTCTCCTTACATGACTTGATAACATCGTCCATGAGGAGTATGAAAAGATAAGGTGACAGGATATCACCTTGTCTTACACCAGTGGTGGTCCTGAACTCTTCTGACTTATGGTTTGCTGTCCTCACATAATTTCTGCAAGACTTGTAGAAGCTCTGTATAGCATGAATCAGAGGTGATGGAATGTTCTTCGTTGCCAAACAGTCCCAAAGTTTGCTCCAGGGGACCTTGTCAAATGCCTTTTCCAGATCTATGAAACAAAGATGGATCTCACTCTTATACTCAAGGGCCTTTTCACTCAGCTGTCTGAGTGTGAAGATTAGGTCTTGAGTACTTCGGTTTGCTCAGAATCCACACTGGGCCTCATCCAATTATGGCTCAGCTAGGCGTCGGAGTCTCTGCTCTAGGATTCTATAGTAGATTTTACCAGGGACACTGAGAAGGGATATGCCTCTATGGTTTCCACATTGTCGATTGTCACCTTTTTTTGAAAATTGGTGTTATGATGGCAATCTCCCAATCCTTTGGTATGGTCTGGTTGCACCACGCTACCTCTAGGACCCTTAAGAGTAATAGGTCGCCTGATGCTCCCATATACTTAACCATTTCTGGTGTTATACCATCATGCCATGCTGATTTGCCCATCTTGATTTTTTCCAGTGCTGCCTTCAGTTCTTCCATCTTTATGTCATCTTCACTATCATTGGTTTTCTCTTCTGTGTTAGTGGTTATCATTTCTGATGCTTCACCATGCTCACCATCCACGAGTTCTGAGAACTATTCTTTCCATCTTTCCATTACTTCATTCGGGGCAGAAAGCAATTTGCCTTGCTTGTCTTTTATAAATTTGAGAGGGCATTGTTTTTCCTTCCTCGTGTTCTTTAGGGTCTTATAGAACAATTTCTGGTTTTCTTGCGCATCTTTTTCTAGCTTTTCTCAAAATTCTTCCCACAACTTCTGTTTTGCTGCTAGCACCTTGTTCTTTGCTTCTGTTCTGAGTGTTACATATTCTCTATATTTCGTCATTTGTCCTGTTGTGTTTTTAGCTTCTAAGTATTGTTACCATGCCATTTTCTTTTCTCTTATTTTCTCTTTGACTTCCTCTGTCCACCAAGGTGTCCTCTTTCTCTTGTTCCCAAGTCGGACTTCACCACATGCTTCTGCAGCAGCTGTCTTTATGATGTCCTTGAATTTAAGCCAGAGGGTTTCCAAGTCATCAGGTTGTTCTTCTGTGTTGCGACCGGGCTGAGCTGATTACAACATCAATGTAAGAATGTGTGTGATCGAGTCAGTTTTCCAGTCAATGGTGTTGTGCGCAGGTAAATATTTTGACATGAGCTAACTCTTTGTACGTTCTGGTTCAAGTGGTTACAGGCCTGTCGCCTGAGGTGGAAATTCTTGACCTTAGTTTATTTTTTCTTCCCAGAGTTCGTTCGTACCCTTTTAGGTTTAGTGAAAGGCAATACGTCGTATAATGGTTTGTCTAATAAATCCAACTGTAATGTTCCAAAGATAACTCGGCAATGTAGAAAAATAAAATATAGTTTATTAACGTAATTAGAACAGCAATGTTATTGACACAATGGTGAAGTACGGGGTTCTTCCGTTTACACAAAATAGTGAGTATCCAAAATGAAATATATATCCAACATGAAAATGTATCCAACAGAAGAAAATATAAACTGGTCTTGATAATCTCGAAGACGCAGTTCACCTTTCACTATCTGTAAAATCCTCTAGTCTAATTTAATGGAATCATTGGAATTATAAATCCTGGAATCATGTCCTTTCTCGCACTTCTCTCCTATTTATAAAGCCCACTCTTTTTCCCCGCCAATTTTCACACGATGCTTTCTTTTTCACACGGTACAAATATCTACATTTGCACACGTTTCCTCAGCTATTCGACTTTTTCCACACGTCTCTCCCTCTAACAAAGAAAAAAAAACCCAAAATAGCATCTCTCACTTTCACAAAAATTTTTATTCAAAAACATGCATTTACTATTTTTTGCTTCTGGGACAGCTTTACAATACCTCTCTCAAAGCCGTGAGCTTTTCATGATACCGTGTTTTGTGCAAAAATGCCTTAACTGTTTTTAACGTTTTATTCTCATTCTATGTGGTTTTTAACACGTATAAATGGTAGTGTGTGCCAAGCGGTCACACAATTCCCAGGGCCACAAAAATGTATCCAATGTGGAGATATTTTCGTCCTATCAACTAAAAAATATCAAGTTCCTAACATACATACTGGATAACATATGGGGGCATATACTTATGAGTCAATTTGCAATGGACAATTTTGTTGAGAAAAAAATTGTTACTGGTATAAGTCCTTGAATGGGGGTATATACTTATGTGAACCAAATGAAGAAAAAAATTCCAAGGTCTCACTATACGTGTGAAGGGGGGGGGTCGTAAAACGAGGGATCCAGTAGATTTATAATGCGTAAAACGGGGGGACACATACAAGTTGTTTATATACTATGTCATGAAGCAGTATGGGATATGGATAGCAATTTACAATACGCAATGCAAACTAATCATGTATTAATACAATACGTATGTAATCTTTATTTAACACACGCTAGCAATAATACATAAAAACATGGAGTATGATTATTAAATAAACCGGTACATAAATAATATGACTTATTGAACTTTTTTTCAAGTCAACACATATAAGGTTTGGTCATGCCAAACAAAACTCGAACTTTTAATCAACACTCAGGACAATAAATGTATCCTATCTTAATATATACATCTGAATCGTAACTGACCAGAACTATTTACGTTTGACCATGACCTCCGCAAGTGTCAACAAGAGCGGGGAAAAGGTCACGCTGACTGCACTAAAACCACCCACTTTTCGTAATCTAAACTTTTGGGATGGGGGGGGGGGGGCCTTTAAAGATTTTCTCATATTTTTTATTATTTTAAAGACAAGAGACATGTTTTATATATCCACATTTGCAGAATTGTAAGGGCTTTTTTGACAGAACTTTAAAAACAATATATATCTCAATGAAAAAGAAACAATTTATATTAAAATATTGCGGCTGAAATAATTATCATGCAAATAGTTTGGACAAAAGTATACATACATAAATGGAGCTAATCAGTCGTGTTAGAAGAAAGCAATCAATGTTCTTCAGACATGCTATAATAAGAAATAAGATGGAATATACGTGACAACAGGAAAGATTGAAAAAAAAAAACCCCATCGAAGATAAGAAAGAGAGTAGATACTGTTTGACATAGTAGCATGGAAAGTGGTCTATATGTATAAAAATATATGGATAAACAGTAATAGAAACAAGAAGTTGAGGAGAGACATGATCACCAAAGTAATATATATGTATATAATATAATAAAATTGTAACCTCACTATGTAATTCCTGTTTCACCCTGACAGCTAGACCAAAGATGTTATTTTCAATATTCCCTTTTTCCTGGGGGAAATACAATCGTAAGAGGGTGCAAGAAGATAAGAGTTATATTCTATTTAAAACAATACATAATTTTTCTGAGAATTACTAGAAACAGTTTTTCTATTCCTCATATTTTTAGCACTCTGACCCTTAAGCGGTTACCAACAGTTACATGGTCTTGGGTGGGAGGATGAATGGGGGTTTTGTTGGCAAGCTGGGAGGTCATGTTTTCCTGTCGACCTCGTTAGCGGGCATGCAACGTTATAAGGGCCTGTTTTCGGCCTCTTACATTTCGTTGTGAAAAGTATGTCATTTTTGCATGATCTACACCATCGTCTTCCAGTTCCCTGTGCTTGATTGCTTTGTTTCTGCGTGGTGCTATCTGGTGGTGGTTGTTGTGCCGTTTTGTGTTGTTCGTTGCTTGTACATCCGTACTCTTAGTATCCGTGCTAAAAAACCGCGTTTTTACGATCTGATTTCAGAGAGTACATTTTTAGACATGACTGCCTTTACTGATTTTGCATTAAGTAACTTATTTATAACGATAACATAAAGTGTTATATATTAAAATGTAGAAAAATAAAATGAAACATCTATGACATGCACTTAAATTAATTGTTAAGTGGTGTTAAACATGCATGCAACATATATAGTAATGAGTGCAGAACAAATTTTAAAATTGAAAAAATTGAGAAACAAATTGTACTTATCAATATGTAAAATTAATTCTGGTAAACTTCTACCCCTAAACCTACTTTCCTTTTAAAGTACATCCATTTTCACATAATGTAGGAAAGTTGGAGTTGTTTCTGAGCACAAATAAAGTTTTTATCACAATTTGAATTTTTTGGGTATATTTAGATAAAGCGCACAAATATTTTAACCTTTATTTACAGACATGACTACCGTTACTGGTTTTGCATTAAATAACTTATTTATAATGATAACATGAAGTGTTATATATGTAAATATAGAGAAATGAAACCCCTTTGACATGCACCTAACTGAATTATTCAATAATTTTAAACATGCATGCAACATATGCAGCAATGAATGCAGAAAAAGATAAAAAATTGAAAAACAAATTGTTCTTATCAATATGTATAATTAATTCTGGTAATTTTCTACCCCTAAACATACCTTCATTTTAAATTACATCCATTTTCACATAATGTAGGAAAGTTGGAGTTGTTTCTGAGCACAAATAAAGTTTTTATCACAATTTGAACTTTTTTTGGTATATTTAGATAAAGCGCACAAATATTTTAACCTTTATTCACAGACATGACTACCGTTACTGATTTTGCATTAAATAATTTATTTATAATGATAAACATATAGTTTTATATATATCTAAATATAGAGAAATGAAACCCCTTTGACATGCACCTAACTTAATTGTTAAGTGGTGTTAAACATGCATGCAACATATACAGTAATGAGTGCAGAACAATTTAAAAATATTAAAAAATTTGGAAAAAAGTTGTACTTACCCACAAAAATAATCCAATTTGAAAGCCTGGAACTCCTAGAACCACTTTCATCCAATTATACGGAACACAGACAAGTTTCAGTTGTTTTGAATAATAAATAAAAATGTTTCCTTTTGAAAAGTTCAGGTCACATATTGAAAAATCATGACAAAAATAAACTATGTACACACTTTATACACAACTGATATTTACCACAAACTATTTCCTTTCATGATAAGCAGCAAAACAGTTATTTGGATGTAGATGGGGATTATTTGTGCATCCTTCACAATAAAAGGATGTCCTGACCCTTACTTGAGGGGTGCTGCAAACGACACAGTTGCGATGAGATTTTGATTTTTTTAATTAAATGGTTTGTTCCTCCTAGTCTGTTGACTGGATTGTTCACTTGATTGCTATGTCCAATCCTAGGAGGAAGTTGCTGGAAATCCACAGCAGCAACAAGAGAGAGCTCATTGACAAGTTGCCTTTTAAAATGAAGAAGGCTCTGTTTTTTTGGCATTTGTTGTTCTTGACAGTGCAAATACGAGTAATTTATACGCATTGAGCTGAGCTATTTCAAATATCTAGAAGAAAATCTTTTTCCACCACTTTCTTGTTCTGCTAAATGTGCCATATGTTACAATGCTTTGGTCCACTCTGTCACATCCATTCATGCGTTGATTGTAATAATCAATCATCAGTAGTTTATTTTTTGTTTCATCAAAGCGATTGGTGGTGTCCTTGCTTTCCACTGTTGCGCAACTTGAAACAAGAATGCATGGTATTTTTGCTTTCTTGTCCCTAAACATTTCACATAAAAATCTTTTTTCTTGCTCCATGTACCATTTCATTTTCATATGCATTTGCTGTGTAGTTTTCAGCTCTTTTGGGAAGTTCTTTCGATTAATGTTGACAGTCCCAGTGAAATAATGACTCCTGTTATTCAGATATTGAAGCAACGGCACACTTGTGTAATATCGATCAGCATAGATGTGATGACCTTTTCCACATGGTTGTAGCAAAGTGTCAAAAACTTTGATGGCTTGCTGGCTATTTACATCAATATCTGAACTGTAAGAAGTATTGGCCCCAAAGTATATCAACAAATTTACTACATACCCTGTGCTACTGTCGCAAAGACTGGATATCTTCACATGATATTTTTTGGGTTTAGAGGCTGTCGTAAAATACAATCTGTATGTACAACACGTCCACATATGGTCTCGCAAAAATTCCCCCCCCCCCCCCCCCCCAAGTTGTAAGACTAGTGACCACTTTTATAGGTATAAAATAACATAGGAATTACCGCGCCACCAAAATACTAGTTTTATTTCTCGGTTTCTAAAGAGTTAACGCTTAAAAAACGATAGTAGAATAAATGCCAATGTGACGTCACAGACTTGCTAGCTTTTAACCAACACGCACGCGTGAATGGTAGTTTCGTTAGAAATTGTTTATTTCTTGGAAAAGCGAGGGAGAGAATGGGGGAAATGCATAGAGCCAGTTTGAATTTTAAAACTGAAACTAACTGACCAAAACGAACGATAGGAAAAATAAAGACTAGAAATGAAGATTAAAATGCTACAAATTCGTTATTAAATATATAATATGCGTTAGTCTAAATATATTAGCCTAATGTAGAAAGAAAGATATGTTATTTGAATACATATAGAGGAAAGACAAAACGGGTAAAAATAATAGCTAGAAGTGTGAAACCTTATGCATTAGATGACAAACGGTAGACTAAGTAAATATTTTCGTTCTGTATTAAAATAACTTAGATAATACTAACGATATGGTAGAATGAAGACATATATAGACGTGCATGAGGCATCTTTACTGATGCTAGCCATAATGAGGCAATATTAATGGGTGTCTCCTGATTTGAAAATAGTAGATTAACTTTTGAAAAAAGACGCGTAGGAACGGAAGTCTCCTGATTGGTTGCTTAGCATAACTAAGAAATGGAAATAAATACTCAGAAAGACGAGCGTTCCTTGCCACTTTCAAATTAAACTTTCACATGGGAAGTTAATAACGTTTACAGACAAGTCGTGCTCATATGCCTTCGCTGTTCTGTTATTCAGCAGGAGATTATGTGTGACCATTTATGGCCCGTAATTAACTTACATAGTGAAAAAATTCGATATTTAGAGTTTCTGGGTGAGAAACTGAAGTGAGCCGGTCACGTTGGTGTTCAGCAAAAGTAACTGTGGAGGCCATATGAATTGAGTGCCTTACCTTATCTCGAATCCTGAAAGCTGTGCAGTGCTGTGTGCAGACAGACTTATAACCAGGACATCGCAGAATTTTCTACACATATCTTAAGATAAGCCCTGTGTTTTGGGGCCTTGTGAATTCACTGAACTATTCTCCACCATTGAATATATCAACCAGATTAAATAAAATGATGACAGTAGTGATCCCCCAAAATATGTGCTTAAGTTTGGAATAGAATATTACAATAAGAACACTTCCTAGTTCAAGAAATAATAGACTTTAGTAGTTAAACTAGTTTGTGTGTAAATATATATTGACTTTTAATCTTTTATGAATCAACTCAATTATAATTAATACATTTGTAAAAAATTGTTCAGACCAAAATTCAATAGGGAGTTGTTTACTTAATTGTTTATTAACCTTTAAGTGTGGTTGTTGTTATTTTCTTCACATACATTGCATATACCCTAGACACGTAGCTACACAACACCCATACATCAGAACATATAAATTGGGGGATAATATACATAGCGGGTGGTAGTCATTGGTGGAAGCAAGACAGGTTTCCTGACATATAGTTAGAAGGTAAACTTCCTCAGGAGCTTGCATAGCTGACTTCACATCTGCTACAAAATTATATATAATTAATATCTACCCACCACAGAGGCATTGAACATTTTGTGAGCCCATCTGCCTTTCCACCCAATTACCATTTCATCCAAAGACAGCTCCTTGTAAGGGTAAAATGCTTCCTGGAATCTAGATAACATTTTCTGTAGAAATGGTTCGATCTTTGCTTTACCTTGTGCGTCTACGTCACTCACATGAAACATCGTGTGATATAACATCTGAAACCTATCGTGTGTAAACATCTGTCTGTACGAGGGAGTTTGCATAAAGCCTTCATTAGACCAATAATCACTAATGGTTTGTTTTTTCACAATCCCAATTGCTTTTATCACAGCAAAAAACTTGCACAGTTCTGGAGATGTAGCTTGGATGCCAGTTTTGATAGACATATCTTTTTGTCGCCATTTCTGATTTTGACTGACAGAGTCGATCAGCATATTCATTTATAGAAACAGTAAGCTCATCTATAATCTCATTAGTTAAAAGAGCTTTGAGACAATAAAATGCAGAAGAATCATCAAGTATAATATTTGGATTCACACCTGTAATCCTAGCATGAGGTGGTACAAAGCGGAAAGCATTTTATGTTGAGCCAGCATCAACTTCATTCCACCTAATTTCCTCATTCATTGTACTTGTATTACCATCAGTACTTGTGGGTTCTGCTTCTCTATGGGTTGATGTAGATGCAGGCCTTATTCTTCTTTGAAGTGGCCATTACGCCTGGTGGCGTCTTGTGGGGCAACAACAAATTGATTCCACTTTGCTCGGTCGGCGGCCATCCTTCGTACAGTGCCCCAACTCTGGTTCATTCTTTGCATCTCAGCCTCCACAGTCCTCCGCCAGGTTGTTTTTGGTCGGCCTCTCTTTCGTTTTCCTTCAGGGGTCCATAGCGTAGCTGTTCTTGTGATGGCATCGGGGTCTCTTCTGAGGACATGGCCAACCCAGCTCCAGCGTCTGCCAGCTATGATGGTGTGCATGTCCTCTTGCTTGCTCCGAGTAAGCAGATCTTGGTTGGTGATGGTATTCGGCTAAATGATTCGGAGAATTTTTCTTAGGCATGTTGTGTGAAAAAAGGACAATTTCGACATCTTGTTTCCTGTCCCTCTACTGTCGTGATGAGATTTCCGTGCTAATCTCTTACTAATGTAATATTGTTTGCACCTCGTTTTCTACTGATGATTTTAGTTATTTTGTATACTGTGCTTTGTTCATTTCTCAGTGCTGCGTCTTCTGCCTGCCTTGCAAGATCATCCAGAAATGTCCTTTTGTTAGCACGGGTTTGACGTTTAACTTCCTTGTCCAGCTCACTATACTGTTCACTATATATTGCCTTTAATCTGAGAGACTTAGCTTCTGTTTTCTTTCTTTTCATTTCCTTTCTCTTCGCTATGGTGTTTAGCGTATCTGGAGTTATCCAGTCTTGGCTCTTTCTTTCCTCGAATCCCAAAATTGACTTGCTGCTTTCCTTGTATATTGTTGAGATGGTGTTGAATCTTTGGTCAGCATCATTGGTCTCTGTTCTTTCCTGGCTTTTGATAATCTCATATCTTCTCTTTACGTCGACCACGAAAGCTTTTCTTGTGAGGGAATCCTTCAGTTTCGTGATGTTGTATCTTTTCTGTTTGACTGCAACTGGTCCAGCAGCTCTGAGTTTCACTTTCAGTCTTGCTACTGCTAGGTGATGATCACTTTCCACATTTGCGCCTCTTCTTACTTTCACGTCTTGCAGTGCATGTCTCCCAGTGGCGTATCCTGGTAATGCGAGCTAGGCGTGCTGCTACTTAAAATGAATATGTACGCCTACTATTTAACTTCTTCCCCTCTTAATTTAAAAACCAACTATATTCAATTACGCAACGATAGTTATTAAGGGTATATGTCAATTATCTCCGAAATACTAATTAACTTACAACTTGAAACTCACTGTCACTGTAATAATCTGCATTAACGGCAACTAACAAAAATTAATCACAAAAAACACTGGACGGACACAACCAATTTTTACAACTCGAGAGCTGCAGGACCACCGCACGCATATTCGCATTGTATTTACGTATCTGGTCATGACCCCAATCCAATCAAACCAGTGTTCAGACGTGAATCCGAAAGGTGCCGCACGCATTGTGACGGAATTACCCGAGAAACTTCGGGCGATTGTTACCCAACCAATAAAAACTGCACTATAAAAAGCGTCTGGGGAAACTGAAACTAGATATACTCGTAGATTCTATGTGGGAAAATCCGTTATCCTGGTGCGTGCGGTCCGAAAGCAGAACATTAGAAGAGAAATATTTTATAGAATAATAAATTAAATTTTTATTTTCCTTCGGGCATAGGTGTGCGCAGCATGCACAGCACACATAGAGAATATGCCACTGATGTCTCCATCTGCCATTGATCATTATGTGATCTATCTGGTTTCTGTCTCGTCCGTTTGGTGATTCTCATGTTAACTTGTGCACTTCCTTGTGTGGAAAAAGTGTTCCTCCAATGACCAGGTTGTTAATACTGCAGAAGCTTATTAATTTGTCCCCATTCTCATTTGCTGTTCCACTGCCGCATTTCTCCATTACTCTTTCGTTATAATTATTGTGTGCTCCCACTTTCGCATTTGGGTCTCCCATTACTATAATGAGATTGTACCTGGGTGTAGTTTCCTTTTCTTTTTGTACCTGTTGATAGAACTCGTCCTTGATCTCTTCATCGCTGTTGTTTGTTGGTGCATAGCATTGTATAATTGTGGTGTTGGTGAACCTCCCTCTCAGTCTTGCTCTTATCAGTCTGTTGTTGATGGGTTTCCATTCCAGTAAAGACCTTTCCATTCCTTTCTTCAGGATAATGGCTACACCTTCGTTGTGCTGACCATCCTCTCTGCCAGAATAAAGTACTGTTTCCCATGTAGCTGTTTTTATTCTCCCCTTACCTGTCCATCTGCTCTCGCTTATTCCCAGGATATGTATCTTGTATTTCCTCATCTCTGCTGTGATTTGTCTCAGCTTTCCTGCCTCATTCATAGTTCTGACGTTCCAAAAACCAATTCTGGTTTCGTGTTTTGCAGTCGGGGCATCCGCTTTCATGTCAGTGGCTTCCTTTCGGCTTTCACCACTGTCAGTCATACAAGCCCGAGACTCCGGATGTCTGTCCCACAGCAAAGTTTTTCCATTTATTGTTGTTTCCGTAACATGTGCAACTTTTTACAAAGTCAGGGGTGTCGGCCCTGTGCTAAAACCCCCAACCTGGAGGACCAGAGCACCAGCTTTTGTCTGACCCCTACCCACGCAGACCAGTCCAGCTTGATTGAACCTACCAGGAGTAAATCTCCCACTGGCATAGCTCTGGAGATTGTCAGGGTACACAAGCTGCCATACCGCTACAAGGTATAGGTACCATTGATGGCAGAGATGTAGGCCTATCTTCTCTTAATCTTTTCTTCATGGGAGCTTTACCTCTTCCTTGTTGTCTTTTCACTGGCCTGGCATTTCTAGTACTAGTACTACTGACAGAACCAGCTACGGGAAACGCCCCCTTCTCATCTGATTCAGTGTTTTGATTACATATATCTTTGCTGGGAAAAATATATTCTGAATCTGAACTGTCATCTTCACTCGATAACTGATCATCCTCATGTTCGATCCAAGAAGAAATAAGTCGTGCTGTTTGCACCTCCGATAACCTTTGCTTACAATCGTTTGAAGATGAAGCCATTTTGGTTAGACAACATTTGTTTACGATCAACAGCCGAACAATCAAACGTAATAACTAATCCAAAAAAAAAAAAAATACACCACGCTAAAATTGTAAACAGATTGAATATAGGAAGTGACTATAAATGTTGGATTGGATAAAATATCGACAATTTTTCATTAACTCTTTGCTGATAGAGACTTCATGTCTAACGCCACATCACGGGGCTAGCCGTATATTTGGTACCAATTAGGCGCCACTTCACGGGGCGAGCCGGATTGGACGATTTGTTTGGTGGGCGCGATTATCGTGGTGCCGAGAACTCAGTACCGTACATAAACTGAGAGGCAGGTCAATAATGATGGAGAGAAACATGAGAGTGAAGAAAAGTGAACGGACAGTTCTGTCACAATACACTATTGTGGTGATAATCGTATACGCCTACCACCATGTTAGCTATATATACTGCTTTTAAGTTAGTTGGACTTTAATACTTTTTTAAACGCTTGAAAGGGGCTTTGGGATGAAATGAAGTATAGTGGAATGTCTTCTTTGAGGCCATCCAAATACGTGACACATGTTGTTAGGGTTAGGTCTGAAGTCTCTAACACTGGTATTTACGTTGGGCTCCGAGTCGTACCTCATTTTTAAAATGTAATTTTACTTGAAGAACAGTGATCCATGTTCTTTGAAGTTATGATAATAAGTCGTTAGGGTTATGATTAAGGTTAGAGTTTAGAATATTTAACCCTTACCCTTAGCTCTTTTGTTTTTTACTGTATCTCTGAATTCGTTTTTAAGGTCCTATAGAAAAGAAGGGCCACTGTTCTTCATTTCATTTTTTATCGAACACAGTTTACAGCCACAATCACACTTATAAAAAAAAGGCATCAATGACTGTTACAAATAATAATTAACAATAATAGTAGGCCTAAATATTGTTAGCACTTTTAATATTTTAATTACTGATATTTTAATTTATTCGATAACAATTTTTTTTTAAATATTATATTTTAGAAATAGTATCTTCCCAAGCAAACTCTCAGAAACATGGAGAACAACAACCAAACAGCTAAAGACTTTCATAAATGGGTGCTTGCGTAGAACAGAGGGGGGATTAAAATGGTATGACAAGGTTACCAACGTGGAACTGAGGACAAGAGCTAGACAAGTGCCAGTGGAACAAGAGATGAGAAGAAGACGATGGTGATGGATAGGACACACACTGAGGAAACCTGTTGATAGCATTACAAGGCAGTCCTTGTTCTGGAACCCGCAGTGCAAGAGAGACAGATGTAGACCAAAAAACACATGGAGAAGAGAACTGGAAAAAGAGGCGAAAATGAATAGGAGAACGTGGAAAGAACTTGAGATGATGGCATGTGACAGGAGGACTTGTCATTTGTTTGTTGAAGGCCTATGCTCCTTGGGGAGCGAAGGTTGATGAATAAATGAAGCATACTCTTCTTCATTTCAACCTCGGTTTCAGTTAAAGTTTGTACTTTTTTTTTACATGGGCAATGACTACAACCCACAACCTTAACCCAACCACTGTTTCAAGCTTTTTCAAAGTAAAAAATGTGCCCATTTGTTGCTTATTTGACTCGGGTTTAGAATGGTGAAAATGTAGAAATACAGGGGCCTCGGAAGAATATAGAGCCTATGATTCTTCCAGTAGCGGAAGTTGAAGTGTCAACCCGGTTTGTCTGGGGAACAATTAAAGCCACCGTGTTACATGATTTAGTCTATAATGTGATTTTAGGGAGGGAATATTGGATCCGTCACGTGACTCCAGGTCGATACAAGAGAGAGAGAGAACCCAGAACATGTCCAACTGGCCCCTGAGTCTCATCTCTAACCAGCCCGAACATACTGAAGCTGAAGAGGTCACAAAAGGTCACCATACAAATCTAAAGCTTTGTTACGCATGTTGCCATGGCAACTACTCCCATACTCCACAGGGAACATATTATAGGGAGAATGGTTGAGTTTACAGGAGGGTAGGGGAGACAAGCATTTTCATAAAGGGTGACAACTGACAATGTGGAAATCAAAGAGGCATATTCCTTCTCAGAGTCCCTGGTAAAATCTACTCTAGAATCCTGGTTCAGAGATTCAGACGCCTAGCTGAGCCAAAAAGAAGATTTAGCTACCCAAAGAGAAGCAGCTGGGAGACTTTTTCAGGCCACAAATCAAGTATTCCTCAGCAAAAGAGAAGTTGGCAAGAACATGAAGATGGCTGTATACCGCTTCACCTATGTCCTAGCGTGAAGTATGGATGCGAGTCATGGACAATGACTACAACCCACAAAAGTCAGATCCAAACCTCAGAAATGAGGTATCTGAGGAAGGTGATTGAAGTAACAAGAAGAGACATGGTCCACAACTAGACGATTCATCAAGGCCTAAAAGATTAGGTACCATGACAAGCATGGGAAACTAAGAGCCATGGATCCAGACCTCCAGGATGACCCAGAGTTTGCTGGGAGGACAACATTAGACAATCTATGAAGAGCCGATGACTAGAATGGAACCAGGCCAGGAGGAAGACAGCACATTGGGTAGTATGGCACTCTCTCTTCCAAACCTCTACACCTCCCGGTAGAAGAGGAATAACTTAGTAAGTAAGAGAAGCACAGAGCATGCAAAGCTCTCATTTATTATAATCTTAATTTTGTGTTTGTGCTGTACTGAGAGGACTTCCAGATGTTGTTTAGTGTGTTCTTGCATTATTTCATCTGTTGTTTGCGTCTTTGCTTGATCCACCATCTGGTGCTACTATGCATCTTAGGTATGTAATTGTGTCTGTCTGTTCCCGTTCTGGTCCCTTATTGTTACTGGTTCAGGATTGCCCACACTGAGTGTCATGACTTCTGTATTGTTTAGACTGATGTTCAGATCCACCTGCTGGCTGTACTTATTTAGTCTATCTGTTGTCTTGGATGTGTTGGAGTGAATGTGCAAGGAGTCCACTGGCATCTGCTTACAGATGTTTGTGTATAGAAAACCTCCATCTTATTCCTCTTGGAATGCCCTCTGTTGTCTGGCACATCACCCAGTTTATGACTGTTGTCACGGTATGTATTTTTTTGCACAAATGAGACATTATTCATTATTAAATTGCACACTTAAATGTACCAGTGATGAAAGAGATGCATGCTTGTTGTTAGTTGATGGGTGTTCATTAAAGGCAGGTCTAGTCATGTGGGCCTGAGAGCCGGCAGCTCATGTGGAAAGTGTATATGTAAAGTGTGACCAGCTATAGCACGGGTAAAAGGAGTATGTATCCCCATGTGTCAAATGTGTTCTTGAAGGACTGTGTTTTACATAGATGATTGTATGTCTGACTGGAGCCCTGTGATAAAGGAATGTGTTAGATATGTCAAAATGTCTCATTAGTACGGCTGTATGTTTAAAGATGGGCATTTGAATGATGAGGATTATTCTTAAACAATGAAACATGATGTAAAGGCTTCAAATGTTTTATTGGTTCAGTTTGACATTTGGTGTTTTGAGGATTTCAGTTGATTTTGCATATCTGTTTGTCGATAATAGACCCCTTCAAGGCTAAGCACCCATTATCATTTAACATCCCGCTGTAACACTGGGGAATAGCAGCGCAATAATGGTAAAGAATAAAGTTGTTGATTAGGTGCATCCCTGTCAAACTCCTCTCTTTACCTAAAAAGTTAGGTTGCTCTATCCAACACTATATGTAAAGTAAGCATAGAGGATTTTTATGATGAAACTCCTTCGACGTTAAACACCCATTATCATTTAACACCCCGCTGTAGCCCCCATAACACTGGGAAATAGCAGCGCAACAATAGTTAAGAATAAAGTTGTTGATTAGGGGCATCCCTGTCAAACTCCTGTCTTGACCTCAAAAGTTAGGTTGCTGTATCCAACACTACATGTAAAGTTAGCATAGAGGCTGTTTGTGATGAAAACAATGCAGCTGGAAATTCCATAAGTGATAAAGTCCTTCTTTTTATTCCCGTTAATGATATCCACCAAAAGATAGATATAAGTGGATGGAAGCAGACATCATCATCATCATCAGTTGATAAGATCTCTATGGTGTTGTTTGCTCCACTGTAGTGTATGGAATGTCAACTTGACCTACGCAGTGGTGTGTAGACATGGATTGAGTGTATAATGTGCGAATGATAATAAGGGTTCGTGGTGTTGACAAATGTTCTTTTCTCACACTCATGTATGGCTGGAAGTCATCGACACCAACGACTGTGTACCTTTACTAAAGTTTAATTGGACGTACACACTCGACAGCACAGATAGTGACAAATCACAGGTTGGCATAATACATCATGGTACAGTGGATAAATGGTCTTGCAATGTTACATGGGCACTCATGTAGAATAATAGTATAAAGGACTGTCAGTAGCCAAGCCCTCAGTATCGCCCATACATATATATCATCTGACTTCACTGACTGAGCACGTCAGCTTATAAACAATATTTCAGATGGCTTCTAAACCTAATCTCGTTTAGCGACGATTCTCCAACATAATGTTCAGCACATATTTTTTCCATATAATAATATTGAACCGCTAATAAAGGGTTCTCATGTGTAGCAGTGATCTCTGGACTAAACAAGCGATAATACGGGCATCCCTTTTCTCTTCTTGAAAGTCACTACATGTTTGGTTCCAAGATGGCTTCACTCGTGAGCTGTCACTCACGTTTGGATACAGATAATGAATCTGTCCTAAAGTTAGTCATTCATAAAACATTTCATTGCTCTGTAGATTTGATCATGAACAATTGACTGCATTCTACAGGATATAGTGCTGCTAGGAATCGAAGTCGTTTTCATCGAGTCAAATATATTCTCTTAGACATTCAAATCGTACCTATCGAAAATGGTGGCTTCGTACGAGAGTTCATAAGAGTATGTTTTATTACCTTGGTATCAGAAATATGATTCTGCCATTCCTTGGCAATACGAATAAACACTGGGGTAAAGCATACACGATAGGTCTAGACGACTATCACTTTCCCCACAAATACTAAGATCACTTTTTCCCGTCGCCAAGCTGACATAGAAAACACAGTCCCTATCAGGACGAAGCCAAATCACACCACACTCTAGCGACAAATCCGCCGAATAGCCTTTGACCTCTCTAGAGACAACAGAACATATAGTTCGACTTAGATATGTAAAGATATACAGATATAAGACAGACTCGTCCTACTCAGACAAACAATACACATAAATTCAGGCCATAGATATTCTGAAGCAAGAACAATCTATTATTACCCAAACAACGAATAAATTGCAGTAAAATGGATTCATCCGCGGAGTTCGATCGAAAGAGACGGCACAACTTTCAAGGGAAGTAACTCAATAATGACTTTCCCTTAAGCACTATTTTGTTTACAAAATATTTGCGAACATAACAAGTATACCAATGTATAATATTGTAAGATATCAAAGACTGCACGTAACAGTCTTACCACACCTCCCGGGAAAAAAAAAATGGAACATTTTTTTTTTTTTTGAAATACATCTAGGAGCAACGTACAATAGGCTCACAACGCATGAATAATGCGCAGATGAAAATATCAGGAATACCTATAACGCCTAATATGAGGCTAAGTCGACTTATGGAGCGACTGGTGAGAATGTGTCTCATAAACTGAGAGAAATTATTTCTCTACAAGTATATTTTTCCAGGAAGGTGTCATCAAAGTATAATACAATTCTGGCAATTACACAATGCCTAAAAAATTCATATCATCATTTCGTATTAGATATCTTAAATTTATGATTTATGAAGAAAAAATCATCAAAGCACAGCGGTGAATAAACATCAATGAACCGCTATGTAGTGATACAATCATTATATTATTAAATTACAAATGTGTATCTATCATGATATAGAAAAGGAACTACTATAGAACTAGACATATCAAGAAGTCTAAGCCCTAATAGTTATGTGGAATCATGTGGGCATCTTGACAGAATGTCTGCCATCACATTATCTGATCCACGAATAGCTCGCACAGAGAAATGAAAAGGTTGAAGAGCAATTGCATATCGAGTAGACCTCGAGCTCTTCAAATTCTTACTCTGTATAGCAGTAAGAGCTTTTTGGTCGGTTTCTACTATGAAATGTGCGCCTAGAAGGAATCTCTGTAGTTTGAGGATCGACCAAACCATAGCTAATAGCTCACGGTCTAAAACCGAATAATTCCTTTCTGCCGCATTAAGTTTTCTGGAAATATACATTACAGGATGCAGAGTTCCAGAGTACTCTTGCATTAGTGCCGCTCCAATCCCAGTGGATGAAGCGTCACTACGAAGAACGAATGTCTTATCTTTAGTGGGTAGCACTAAAATAGGTGGTGTTGAAAACAGTGTTTTAATCTTATCCAGAGAGCATTGGCATTCCTGAGACCAGTGGACCACATTAGGCGAACCTTTCTTTAGAAGTGTTGAGAGAGGTGCCATGATAGAGGATAGATTCTGAATGAATCTGCCATAAAATTGAATAAGACCTAACAGACTTCTCACCTGTTTTTTAGTCTTAGGGATTGAGATGTTAAGTATCTTACTAGTATTATGGTCCTCTGTCTTTAGGAAACCATGACCAACTCGGTGGCCTAGGAAAGAAATTTCGCTAAAACCAATATAGGCTTTAGAGGGTTTCGCTGTCAGGTTGTGCTCACGCAAAGTAGACAGCAATTCATCTAACCCTGAATAGTGATCTTCCCAAGTATCGCTGAAAAGACAGATGTCGTCTAGATATGCAATGACATCTGACCGATAAGATAGGATTCGGCGCATCATGCGTACGAATGTAGCTGGTGCGTTCATAAGACCGAAAGGCATAAAATTCCATTGGAACAAACCTCTAGGTGTTGAAAAAGCCGTGAGAGGTTTGGCGCGTTCAGATAAAGGAACTTGCCAATATCCTTTAGACAAATCAAGTTTAGTGAAAAAATGAGATTTGGAGAGTCGAGTAAGTAGCTCTTCCAGTAAAGGCATAGGTTCGGCATCGAACTTCGTTACTTGATTCAATTTTCGATAGTCAACGCAAAGACGTATGTTATTGTCTTTTTTACGCACAATAACCATCGGCGAAGAATATGCAGAGGTGGATGGTTCGATTATTTTCAAATCTATCATCTCATCCAACTCTTTCTCGACCTGTGCTTGAAAATGTATAGGTATAGGATAAGGTCTAACCCTAATAGGAGTATGGTCAGTTAGAACAATGTCATGTTGAATGACATTCGTTTGTCTAGGGATGTCAGTGAGTACATCCTGAAATGTTTGCAACATAGTTGAAACTTGTCGCTGTTCTCCTAGAGACAAATCAGGAGAGACAGTAACGTTCTTCCATGATTCACTAGAATGAAGTGGGATCATTGGAAGAGGAAGATTTACATCTGAAAAACTTGTTTCCTCATCCTGTATCACGGACAGTGATGAGTAATGACCATGTTGTACTGGAGAATTGTCCGTTGCTTGGAAAATGGGTTGCAAATAATCCGGACGTTCATGGAATTCAGTAAGCATATTGATGTGGAAGGTTTTATGCTTCCCATCAATATCGACAATATAGTCGACATCGGAAATTTTCGATATTATATCGTACGGACCTTTCCAAGAAATAAGTAATCTGTTTTCCCTACAAGGTAGTAATACAAATGCTTTGTCACCAGGACAAAGTTGTCGTAAGCATCTCTTCTTATTGGCAAATTGCCTTGCCTTCTGTTTCGCAAATTCAGAAGAAGAAGTTGCTAATTTGCATGCTTCGATAATCTTTTGTCTCAACGCGATGACATATTCGTAGGATGACTTTGTGTCATCGTCAATATTGTCAGATGTTATGAGATCGTGAAGCAACGACATAGGGCCACGCGGACGCGCGCCAAAGACGAGTTCAAAGGGAGAAAATCCCGTATGTTCATTGGGTACCTCTCTGTAAGCGAAGAGGGCCGCAGGTAAAACTCTGTCCCAGTCTTGAGGATGATCCTCAGTTATCTTCCCCAGTAAGTTTTTAAGTGTTCTATTAAGGCGTTCGACCATACCATTAGACATTGGATGGTAGATACTACTTAAAGATCTATCTATCTGCAGAGTAGACATTACTTGAGACATGGTATCTGATATTAGTTGGGTGCCATGGTCTGACAATATCTCTCCGGGGAACCCCAGACGAGAAAATATAAGCCAAAGAGCATCTGCAATATCAGCAGTAGTAATGCTCTTCAGAGGAATAGCCTCTGGCCAACGTGTGCACATATCAACACACGTCAAGATAAACTGATGTCCTCTGGCAGACTTGATCTTAAATGGACCAATAATGTCTATGGCCATTTTTTGGAACGGCCGAATAGGAATGTCCGCCGCCTGAATGGGTGCAGCATGCCGTGGACCTTTGGATTTAACTTCCTGACATACTTTACAAGATCGACAATAAATCCGTATGTCCTTGTTTACCAATGGCCAAAAGAAAGCCGCAAGGACTCTTGACTTAGTACGGGAAAAACCCATGTGTCCAGCACACTGAGAGTCGTGAGCGTGCTGCAAAATTTTAACTCTCAAATTCTTGGGAACCAGGATTTGAGAATGACTTGACGTAATGGAGTCTTGAACCATACGTACAAGTACGCCATTCTTCTTTGTAATCCACGATTTACGACTTGTGTCTTTATTCGGATCACCTTTAGTTGCAAGAATGAAGAATTTCTTCAGAGTGGGATCATCTTCTTGCTGTTTTATAAACGAGTCACGAGAAATTACCAAGGGATTATCTTGGTTATGCACTTCATTATCTTCAGTAGATGAAGTTTGAGGCATATTAAGAGCCTGAGCTCTAGTGACTACAGCGTTAGCAATCTGCATGTTTTGCCTTTCCCACGTGGAAATTTGTTGCGGAGTGCATTCTTTGACTCCATGAATGCGACCGATGATGAGGTCAGCGATCGGATTCGGAAGAAGACATGCGTGTACATCTCCTGTAAAGAAAGGAGTAGCAATCCTAATGATAGCAGTAGAGTATTTCTCTAATGTGCCGCCAAATGTTACACATTTGACTACTTGTCCAGTGGCACGGGAAGGATCTACGAGTGACTGCCTAACACCAATTGTGGTGCATCCAGAATCAAATAGCACAGAGACTGGATTGTTATTCACTAAACCCTTATGTAAGACAAGAGAACCTCTTCCATCATGCGCGACTGATGCCGGAAGAGCAGGAAGAGGATGGCCACAGCTTAAAGTAGACACTGTGGTTGGCTCAAATAACGTTTTGCATTGGGGGCACTGAGATGCTCTCCCAAAATCAAAAGCGGCACATGCCATATTACTAGCATCATTATTATCTTTACTCTGTTTATAGGCTTCATGGGACTCTTGTTGTGCAGAGTTTGCCTGAAAATGTGGTTTATGTCTTTTGTTTTGAGATCTACCTCGGTTATTATCACCTCTGTAGTTATTGTTACCTCTATTGTAACCCCTATTTGGGTTTGAGTCATAGTTCCCTTGGTTACCATTATCATATTCATTATAATGAGTATCTCTGTAATTATGATCTTGTTGACTCCAAGACGGATAACCCTGATAGTTTCTATAATTACTTCCTCTACGGAAATTCCTATAATTATGACCACCCCTGTGTCGAGAGCTATCAGCTCGTCTCCAGTTCTTTGAAGAAGAACCCTGAAATGATTGGTTACCTTGGTTTTGATAACTATTATGGTTACCTTTTTTATCAAATCTGTTTTGAGGTCCCTGAAATCTGTGTGAATAATTGGGATTGTATGGTGTTGCTGAAGCAACTGGCATACTCTCCTTAATCTTAGTGTTGCCAAAAGTCACGTCGGGGTGTGCAGTGACATATTGGGAACAATATTCTTCCATTTCTTTTAGAGATTTGGGTTTACGCTCATGTATAAATTCAAGGAAAGGTTTGTTCACACATGACATAATCTTATCTCTGAGCAACAAATCCATAAGTCCTTCATACGTTTTTTCTGTTTTGGAAAGCTCAATCCAACGATCAACTGTGAGACGTGCCTTTGCAGTGAATTCTGAGAATTCTACACCCGTCTCAGGCACCATCGTTTTAAATAAAAGGCGATAGCCTTCCTCACTTAGCTGATATTTTTTTATCAAAGCCGCCCTAATGACATCATAATTATCCTTATCTGCTTCTCCTACAAGGCATAATCTAGTCAAAGATTCACCTTTCAAGTTTTCTGATAATTGATTAGCGTATTGTGATTTATCCACATTATGTGTACGACAAGAACGTTCAAATCTATCCAGCCAGAATGTAATATCGTCACTGGACTGATTGAACGGTGGAACCTTAACCTTGTAAGTAGAAGGTTTACCATTACCACTAGATGCCTGATTAACATTACTCATACTTGTCAATCTCAATTTCTCCAACTCAAATTCATGTTCTCTTATTGCTTTTTTCTCTTCAGCATCTAATCTTTTTTGTTCAGCCTCCCTGTCTAATCTTTTTTGTTCAGCTTCCCTGTCTAATCTTTTTTGTTCAGCAGCTTCTCTTTCTAATTTTTTTTGTTCAGCTTCACTGTCTAATCTTTTTTGTTCAGCAGCAGCTTCTCTTTCTAATTTTTTTTGTTCAGCTTCAAATCTCCTTTCCTCCACCTGCATCTGCAATTTCTTTTGTTCAGCAGCAGCCTCAGCTTCTCTTTCTAATCTTTTCTCTTCTGCCATAGCTCTTCTCTCTTCTGCAGCTAATGCTTTGTCATATTGAGCAACTGCCCATTGTTCTAATTGTTGACCAGTCTTATCAAGGGCTTTCCCTTGTGTAATGAAGTATTCTAATGTAGACATGATGTCTAACAATAATACTAATCACCTGAAATAATAATAATACCACAAGTTCTTAATGACTTGATTAATCAGTATACTATCCCAATATCTGTGGGTCACAAGCCTTAATAAGGTCTTGTATAATAGTAATAATAATCAGGTACTGGTTTATACCATAATCCAAGTGCAGTGCACAGGCAATTGTGTCTTATGAAATATACCTATATAAAACATATGTCAACCAACAGAATACATAAAGTACAAATAGGACTGACAATACAAGAACGTTTGCAGAAATCAAAATAAATCAAATAGGGAAATCAATGAAAATAATCACTGAATCTGCAAAGAATAACAACACAAATGACGTCACAATATATGAATATAAATTGTGAATAGAACTGAAAGATAGAAAAGGTTAGACCAACAAATTACAAACAAATCAAAACAAAACTAAAGAACAAAGAAATATTACAAAAATAACAATAATTACAGACTTCACAGCTAACACAAAAGCAACAGTTGTCGCAGCAAATTTTCAATCAAGAAAATTGCACCTATAGAAAACGCCCACAACGGACCCTCTATGACGTGGGATATTCTGTTGTGAGGACGCCGCCCAACCTTAAACACAACCCGCTGACATAGAAACTAACATACTATACAAACAAATAACATGTAAACATAAATATATATAAATTATGTGTATGATAGTATGTGTTGCAAAATAGGCTCAGTTTTACAGTAATGGCAAAGTTATTTTTATGAAAATAAACAAACTGCCACTTTATTCAATTAAACATTCTGGCCTTAAATATTAAAGTTCATATATGGAAAACAAGAAGATCCATCGATGAAAATAGGACTTCTTAGTTCACAAATACTGTCTTCCTGTTAATATTGACAAGAATTGATCCAACTGTTCTGTGAAACTCTGTAATGTCTAATGTAAAAATGTCAACAACGCTGACCTACATACTGCATTCACTTGACAGGTCACGTGACGAAGTGTTGACAAAGAGCAAACCAATACTGCAAGTGTGTCGTATCAGCCACAGGAAACGGTCTGGTATCGGTAATCTGTTGACTTCTGAACTTCTGCGAGGTCAAACCCAGAAAGCTGGTCCACCAGTTGATAAAGTTTTTATTTTATTCCCGTTAATGATATCCACCAAAAGATAGATATAAGTGGATGGAAGCAGACATCATCATCATCATCAGTTGATAAGATCTCTATGGTGTTGTTTGCTCCACTGTAGTGTATGGAATGTCAACTTGACCTACGCAGTGGTGTGTAGACATGGATTGAGTGTATAATGTGCGAATGATAATAAGGGTTCGTGGTGTTGACAAATGTTCTTTTCTCACACTCATGTATGGCTGGAAGTCATCGACACCAACGACTGTGTACCTTTTCTAAAGTTTAATTGGACGTACACACTCGACAGCACAGATAGTGACAAATCACAGGTTGGCATAATACATCATTGTACAGTGGATAAATGGTCTTGCAATGTTACATGGGCACTCATGTAGAATAATAGTATAATGGACTGTCAGTAGCCAAGCACTCAGTATCGCCCATACATATATATCATCTGACTTCACTGACTGAGCACGTCAGCTTATAAACAATATTTCAGATGGCTTCTAAACCTAATCTCGTTTAGCGACGATTCTCCAACATAATGTTCAGCACATATTTTTTCCATATAATAATATTGAACCGCTAATAAAGGGTTCTCATGTGTAGCAGTGATCTCTGGACTAAACAAGCGATAATACGGGCATCCCTTTTCTCTTCTTGAAAGTCACTACATGTTTGGTTCCAAGATGGCTTCACTCGTGAGCTGTCACTCACGTTTGGATACAGATAATGAATCTGTCCTAAAGTTAGTCATTCATAAAACATTTCATTGCTCTGTAGATTTGATCATGAACAATTGACTGCATTCTACAGGATATAGTGCTGCTAGGAATCGAAGTCGTTTTCATCGAGTCAAATATATTCTCTTAGACATTCAAATCGTACCTATCGAAAATGGTGGCTTCGTACGAGAGTTCATAAGAGTGTCTATTATTACCTTGGTATCAGAAATATGAAACTGCCATTCCTTGGCAATACGAATAAACACTGGGGTAAAGCATACACGATAGGTCTAGACGACTATCACTTTCCCCACAAATACTGAGATCACTTTTTCCCCGGCGCCAGGCCGACATAGGAAACACAGTCCCTATCAGGACGCAGCCAAATCACACCACACTCTAGCGACACATCCGCCGAATAGCCTTTGACCTCTCTAGAGACAACAGAACATATAGTTCGACTTAGATATGTAAAGATATACAGATATAAGACAGACTCGTCCTACTCAGACAAACAATACACATAAATTCAGGCCATAGATATTCTGAAGCAAGAACAATCTATTATTACCCAAACGAAGAATAAATCGCAGAAAACTGGACTCATCCGCGGAGTTCGATCGAAAGAGACGGCACAACTTTCAAGGGAAGTAACTCAATAATGTCTTTCCCTTAAGCACTATTTTGTTTACAAAATATTTGCGAACATAACAAGTATACCAATGTATAATATTGTAAGATATCAAAGACTGCACGTAACAATAAGCCCTCAATATTTTCAACTGGCTATCCCTGTGTATGCTGTCAAAAGCTTTTTCAAAATCAACAAAGTTAATATATAGCTGTCTTTGCCATTCTGAGCACTGCTTTATAATGTTCCTGAGGGTGAATATACGATCTGCACATCTTCTGTTCTTTCTGAATCCTGCTTGTTCTTTCTTCAGTTTATAGTCTACTGCTTTTGAAATTCTCTGGATAATTATCCTGCCTAGTATTTTACTTGGAACTGAGAACAGAGTAATTCATCTCTAATTATTGCAACCTGCAAGGTCACCCTTCTTGGGGAATTTGACAATTATTCCTTTATCCAACTCCATTGGTGTCGTCTTTGATTTCCAGACTTGTGCAAATAATGGTTCTAACACTTTTTCTGCTAGTTCAGGGCCTGCCTTAAAGAACTATGCATTTATATTGATGTGACCTGGAGCTTTTCACTTATTTAACCCTTTGATAGCTGTGATGATTTCTTCCCTTCGTGGAATGTCTGTATTTATGTCTAGATCATTTCCAGCCTCTGGAGCATCCAGCTGTGTCTGTGGTGGTTCCTTATTCAGTGTTTCTCTGAAGAGCTCTGCCCATCTTGTTTCATGCTGCGGTGATAAGATTCCCTTCTTTATCTTTTCTAATGTAATATTGTTTGCACCAATTTTCTGCTGATGGTTTTAGTTATTTTAAATACTGTGCTTTGTTCATTTCTCTGTATTGTCTCTTCTGCCTGTCTTGCAATGTCGTCGTGGAATTTCCTTTTGTTGGCTCGAGTTTGAGGTTTTATTTAATTGTCCAGCTGAATGTACTGTTTGCTATATATTTTATTTACCCTGGGGGAACTTTGCTTCTATTTCATTTCTTTTCTCATCGATATAGTGTTTAATGTTTTTGCTGTAATCCAACCTTGTCTCTTTCCTTCCTGGAATGCCAAACATGATTTGCAGCTTTCCTTATATATTGTCACAGTTACGTTATATAGGTTGTGATTGTGAACCAATGTTTTATTTATTGGTTCCACAGGTTCTTTAGGTATATTTGTTTGTGTTGGATTAAGGCCGTGCAAGGAATGATTTTTGTTATCTAAAATCACCGATAATGTTCGTGATGTAAAGGGCAGTACTTCTTCTGTTACCTCTTGTATGATTAATTATTTGTTATGAACCTGATCGTTAATGTTCTTCATTCTTCAGTATTTTCATTTAGTTGTTACTGTTCTCAACAACAAAAATCAAGTCAGCCAAGACGTAGAACATAAAATGTGAACGATGACAATTTGTTAGTTCAATTGTACAAAAGTCTATGGATCTGATTTCGACTGTCACTTTATTCATTTCTTCATTTCCAGACCTTCTTCCTTCTTGTTGTTATATTTATCATTCATTATTTATAAACGATGTACTTGGGAAAACAAATTCATATATTAAAAAAAAGTCATGGATAAAGCCGGCAACTTAAAAACTATGCTGAGAATTATTCTTGCTGCAGGAACATTACCAGGTAGGTATTCATGTCCTACAATATTGATATGTGTTATTGTTCCTTCCTTTCCCTCTCCTGGGAAATTTCATAGGCTTATGCTTATGGGACAAAGCTACGTATACGGGTAGTTCCCTGAGATAGTTACGCTTGACTCATCATAATTGTCTTGAGGGAATCCATAGGATATTTATTTTAAAATGGGATTAACTCATCAAAATTAAGCCATGATTACTAACCTTTTATTTTGGCAAAAAGGTACTCAGCTGTGAGTGATACAATTCAAGTCAGAACGGCATCTTTGCTTGATTGACCTTTTCTTGTAACCAAACTTTTATAGTGGTTGTCGATAGTTTCAATTCAAAATTTCCTTCACAAATCAGTTATCACTGAGATGTTCTACAATTTGAACATGAATTTACCATGAAAATCCCGTGTAAATTAATTCAGCCTAGGTTGTTGGGGTTCTTATCATTCCTATCACCATCTTGTCTCTAGATTCTCTTGTTGCCCAGTCTGTTATCTTTTGCATCACTCTTTTTCTTGAGGCGTACTAATTAGCTACCATGACATACTAATTAGCTACCATGACATACTAATAAGCTACCATGACATACTAATTAGCTACCATGACGTACTAATTAGCTACCATGATGTACTAATTAGCTACCATCTCCTGCATATAGCTCTGAGAGTATCTCTACCTTTTATACTTTTGACAGCCTCAAATAACTCCGTTTTATGTCATAAATATAATATGTCACTATCCCTGTGACAATATTGTTGAAATGGTGGTGAATTCCTGGTCAACACCATCAGTGGCTGTCTTTTCCTGGTTATTGGCAATCTGATATCAAGTCTTTACATCAACCACAAAAGCTTTTCTGGTGAGGGGTCCTTAAGTTTGATGATGTTAAACCTTTTGTTAAGTTGCAATAGGTCTAACAAGTGATGTGAACAAAGTGTCCCAGTGAACACAAGAGTATGCATAAATGTTTTTAAATCACAAATACACTAACCACGTAAGAACACTCTCCAGTGTGTATTTTTTCTGCATTTCGAGACTAAGAGACTAATCTATGTAACCTACACATTGCATACATCATACATGTAAAGCAACTCCTTTAAGTGTATTCTAGTGTGTGTTCTCAGACTACTGCAGCTGTTAAACCTTAAATCACAAACATCCCATTGGTAAGGCTTCTCTCCTGTATATATTCAAATATGTCTTTTACACTAGCAAACCGTCTAAACACCACACCATAATTATCACACTAGAAAAATTTCCCTCGTTTATGTATTTTATGGTGTCTTTTCAGATTAGAATACCATGCAAACCTCACACAATACTTACCACACTTGTAAGGCTTCTCTCCTGTATGTGTTGTTGGTGTGTTTTCAGATCATCACACTGATAAAATCATAGACCACAAATTTCACACTTATAAGGCTACTCTCTTGTATGTTTTCTCTTACATTTATGTAGATGATTACATTGTATAAATTCTACTCCACAAACATCACAATTGTAAGGCCTTTCTCAGTACATGTTATTTTGTGTGCCTTTAGACTAAAAGACTGTGTAAACCCTACACCCCAAACATCACAGTTGTAAGGCTTCTCTTCAGTATGTGTTCTTTTGTGTGCTTTCAGAGTAGAAAACTGTGTAAATCCTATTTCACAAACATCACAATTGAAAGGCTTCTCTCCAGTATGTATTCTTCTATGTTTACTAAGACTATTATGTTGTATAAATCTTGCACCACACATATCACACTTGTAAGGCTTTTCTAGTGTCTGCATTCTTTTGTGTTCTTTTAGACAAGAAGAATGTGTAAACCCTACACCCCAAACATCGCATTTGTAAGGCTTCTCTCCAGCATGAATTCTTTGGTGTTGATTAACATTACTACCTCATGCAAACCCTACACCACAAACACTACGCTTGTAAGGCTTCTCTCCAGCATGAATTCTTTGGTGTTGATTAACATTACTACCTCATGCAAACCCTACACCACAAACATCACACTTGTAAGGCTTCTCTCCAGCATGAATTCTTTGGTGTTGATTAACATTACTACCTCATGCAAACCCTACACCACAAACACTACGCTTGTAAGGCTTCTCTCCAGCATGAATTCTTTGGTGTTGATTAAGATTACTACCTCATGCAAACCCTACACCACAAACATCACACTTGTAAGGCTTCTCTCCAGCATGAATTCTTTGGTGTTGATTAAGATTACTACCTCATGCAAACCCTACACCACAAACATCACAGTTGTAAGGCTTCTCTCCAGCATGAATTCTTTGGTGTTGATTAAGATTACTACCTCATGCAAACCCTACACCACAAACATCGCAGTTGTAAGGCTTCTCTCCAGCATGAATTCTTTGATGTTGATTAAGATTACTACCTCATGCAAACCCTACACCACAAACACTACGCTTGTAAGGCTTTTCTCCAGTATGCATTCTTTTGTGTTCTTTCAGAGTAGAAGACCATATAAATCCTAATCCACAAATATCATACTTGTATGGCTTCTCTCCAGTATGTATTCTTTTGTGTTTTTTAAGATAACATTCTTGTGCAAATCCTACACCACAAATATCACACTTGTAAGTCTTCTCTCAAGTATGTATTCTTTTGTGTTTATTAAGATTACTACCTCGTGCAAACCCTACACCACAAACTTCACACTTGTAAGGCTTCTCTCCAGTATGTATTCTTTTGTGTTGATTAAGATTACTACCTTGTGAAAACCCTACACCACAAACTTCACACTTGTAAGGCTTCTCTCCAGTGTGCACTCTTTTGTGTTCTTTCAGAGTAGAAGACTGCATAAATCCTAATCCACAAATATCACACTTGTAAGGCTTCTCCCCAGTATGTATTCCTTTGTGTGCTTTCAGACCAGAAGTCTGTGCAAACCCTACACCACAAAAATCACACTTGTATGGCTTCTCTCCAGTATGCATTCTTTGGTGTTGATTAAGATTACTACTTCGTGCAAACCCTACACCACAAACATTACACTTGTAAGGCTTTTCTCCAGTATGCATTCTTTTGTGTTCTTTCAGATGAGAAGACCGTATAAACCCTAATCCACAAATATCACACTTGTATGGCTTCTCTCCAGTATGTATTCTTTTGTGTTTTTTAAGATCCCAATCTTGAGCAAATCCTACACCACAAAAATCACACTTGTAAGGCCTCTCCCCAGTATGTATTCTTTTGTGTTTATTAAGATTACTACGTGTAAACCCTACACCACAAACATCACACTTGTAAGACTTCTCTGCAGTACATGTTCTATTTTGTTTTATCAGAGTAGAACAATGTGTTAGCATTACACCACAAACATCATGTTCATAAGGGTTCTGTCTTTCCTTATTCTGCATGTTGTTTACAAATTCACAACTCATATCAACCCCATCAAGTTCATCACTTTTCTTTCTGATGTCATCTGACCCATTTTCTTTTTGAATTGTGACCTTAAAATCATTCTGGGTCTCACCAGTATCTGCTGATCTGTCTTGACAAATAATAGAATGTGCAGCTACATCACTTCCTGTTGTTCCAGACTCATCATAATTGTCATTTGTCAACAATGCAACACTGGTATAATCATTCTTGTACAATCTTTTATTGGTGTTGATGCTCTGGGCTTGGTAAGGCACATCTGAAATTATATGGAATTAAGATGCAAATAAACAACCAGTGAATGATAAGCAATCAGTCATCAGGCATCCTAAGTTGTGTAACTCTGTAAAAGACGTGGGGCTTAGAAAAAATTTAAAACTGTGGAGAGTCAGACATTTTGGCAGCATTACATTTCATTCTATATCTTAAATATCTATTAGTAAAAGAAACAGTTCATTTTCTCCAATATGGGCACACATTTTTTTTACCATTCATTTACACAATATCTGCACAGATTTACTTTGCCTATATTGAATGTTAGCACATTTTGTTGAATGTCATGAATGTACATAATATGTTACATTTGTTTTGAAAATTTGTGTTATGTTAGTTCTGGAAAATATTTTTAATTGTTGTTTTAACATGTCATCAAGGCATGTAAGGAGAGAACAAGAAAGTATTCAGTGGGGTACTGGAAGATGAGACAGGTCTGTATTTCAGAGCTAGCATTTGCTGATGATGTTGTCCTGATTGCTAAATCAGAGACAAATCTCCAATCCAACCTGCAAGTCTGGAAGGAAGAGCTGGAGAAGAGAGGGATGGTCATAAGCAGCTCTAAAACAAAATCCATGGTGATATCACGAGAAGAAAGAAAACATCAGATTAAGTTGGGAGAACAGGTCCTGGAGCAGGTCGACCACTTTAAATATCTCGGAGCTATTATAGACCGAAAGGGGGGCATCAAAGAAGAGTTGGCCACTCGAAAAGCAGCGGCTGGGAGACTTTATCAGGCCATAAATCGAGGATTCCTCAGCAAGAAAGAGGTTGGTAAGAAAACGAAGATGGCTGTATACCGCTCCACCTATGTCCCAGTCTTGACATATGGATGCAAGTCATGGGCAATGACTACAACCTACAAAAGCCAGATCCAAACCTCAGAAATGAGGTATCTGAGGAAGGTGGTTGAAGTAACAAGAAGAGACATGGTCCGCAACCAGACGATACGTCAAGGCCTAAAATCCCACCCGCTGCAGACCCAAATAGAACAGTCCCAACTAAGATTGTTTGGCCATGTCTGCAGAATGGGAGAAGATCGGCTACCACGACAAGCATGGGAAACAAAGAGCCAGGGATCCAGACCTCCAGGATGACCCAGAGTCCGCTGGGAGGACAACATTAGACAATCTTTGAAGGACCGAGGACTAGAATGGAACCAGGCCAGGAAGAAGACAGCTGATAGAATAGTCTGGCGCTCTCTCTTCCAAACCTCTACACTTCACGGTAGAAGGGGAACGACTAAGTAAGTAAGTAAGTTTTAACATTACTGATATGAATGGCTCAGATTTCCATTTCAAGAAAGTTGTTTTAAAGTAATAATAATAAAACAAAACATCTTTGAAAGCCAATATTTATTACAAAATCCAATTACAATCAAAATGCTCTCTTTTTTAAAGGTAGAAGTCACTTTAAAAAATTTAACTGGAGCGAATTGTAAATGGTGTTTTTTTTTTAAATTCCCCCCCCATATTACTACTGATATACTAATTCTTCCTCAGTGCTCAGCATGATAAGGGTTCACAGCAAATTTTAAAATACTTTTCCATATAACGTTATCATGCCTTACCAGAATACTCTATCTTTATCATACCTTCCTAGAATACTTTGCATTATTGGTTCTTTGAAACAAAAAATTGTAATTGACAAAGAAAGCTTAAATGAACGTACATTTTAAATATATCATGGTAGTGTTCTGTGTTGTATAAAGTCCTCTTACCAGAAAGGAAGAAAGAGGAATTAGGGTGACACTTCTGGACTTGTATTAATTGTCTAGGCACACACAACAATACATCACAACAAGCAACATAGAACACAACAATACATCACAACAAGCAACATAGAACACAACAATACATCACAACAAGCAACATAGAACACAAGAATACTTGAAAATCTTTGTCATATATAATCTCAAGACATTGAACGCAATACTATTATTATATTTCTTTAAATCTTGTAATAACTGTGTAACAAGTCATTACAATATATAATAAGACATTCAACATGTAAATCTTCACAACAACAAGTACAGCCCAAAACTATTATAAAGTAAATAATTCAAACTGTGTGTCTTGTATAATTTATTATTGTAGTTATTTCCTGCAGGAATAATTATTGTTATTGTTAATTATCATAGCAACAATAAGTTATTAAATACCCAGCATATGTGACATGGAAGTGAGAAAGGGAGTTCTTCAGTGTTCTATAGAACCAGTCTTGACTTATGAAAGTGAGTCATGGACAGTTAATAAACAAGTAAGAAAGGCACTCAGAAGAGACCCTGATGACATCATAAGAAAAGCTATACTATGGACACCCGAAGGAAAGCGAAAGAGAGGCCGGCCAAAAACAACTTGGCAGAGAACTGTAGAGCAAAGAATGAACCAAGCTGGGGCAGTGCACAAAGGATGGCTGCCAACTGAGCAAAGTGGAATCAGTTTATTGCTGCCCACCTGGCGTGATGGCCACTGACTGCTTTGACGGTCACTGGCTAAGGATCAAAGAAGAAGAAGAAAAGCACTAGAGACTACAGAGTTTGGGTTTTACAGAAGAATGTTAATACCATGGACAGCTAAAACATAGTTGTTACCTTATACTTATTGAAGGCTATTGGGTAACGAGTATATTAATGTGCTGCACTGGTCTTGTAAGATATTTTGATATAATAGACAACAGTCTCAACAGTAACGTACGGAATGGCCAACTTGAATGATCTCGATCAACAGCTTGTTGTACGTTTTATCACATTTAATATGTCACAATACAACATAAGTGTACTTCACTTCTTTTGAGAGCATATGATGATATGACGTTACACTAGTAATACAAATGTGATCAGTAGCAGCCATAAGCAATAATGTCGTTGTGCCGGTTTAAAGTCAGAATGTCTATGTATCGTCTACAACGCCTTCATGCTTTACAAATCCGTATTGATTCAAATCACTTACTGTCCATCTCCTTAAGCCACACATAATCAGGTACACATTCTTAATGAATTGAGTCAATTATCCTGACTCTGAAATATTTTATAACAATAAACACTGGTCTGTCGCTCTCACATAAAAATCCATACACTTCGAAAAACACCAGCCAGACACAACTGTCCTAACAATCACCTTCGTTCCCCCCGCAGAAGACCCGGTCCACGTCATACACTAAATACCTGTGTCACACACATACCACAACTCGCACGCTTTTACAATCGGAGCGTATTTGCGTTCTGCTCCACTGCGCACAGCGATGAATCACCAGCCTGTGAGCAAAGTGATAGGTAACAGCACTAAAGACTACAGAGTTTGGGTTTTACAGAAGAATGTTAATACCATGGACAGCTAAAACATAGTAATGAGGATGCTCTAAAAGAAGCCAATAAAGGAAGGCAGCATATTAGTCATGTTAGATGATAGCAATCAATGTTCTTTAGGCTAACTATGGGAAGATGAAAGTTGGAATATTCTGTGACAGTAGGGAACATTGAAAAAATGGGAAGATACTGGACTATTTGGCATCATGGCATGGAAAGAGGTCTACAACAGAATTGATAAATAGTACAAGAGACATGAAGTTGTGGAGAAACATGATTATCAAAGCCACCTGGCAAAGTACTTGAAAAAGAAGAAAAAGATATGACGTCATGTCCAGATTATATGTGGTGGAATGATACATCCCTTTCTATATGTTGTGGTGGAATAATACATCCCTAATTTATATGTTGTACTGCAATAATACATTACTACTGATATGTTGTGATGGAATAATACATTACTACTAATATGTTGTGATGAAATAATACATCCCTAATGTATATATTGTGGTACAATAATATATCCCTATCTATATTTTGTGGTGGAATAATACATCCCTACTGTTTATGTTGTGGTGTAATAATACATTCCTAATCTATTGGGTGTTGTGGAATAATACATCTGGCAGGGCATGTTTTTACTGCTGTTTTGACTTGGTCGGAAGCCAAGCTGTGTTTTCCTGTGCCGTTAATGAAACTTGATATACCAGAGTCACGTTTTGAAAAACCTGTGATGTCACATGTAGAGTTGAATTTTGGCACAAAAAAGAGGCCATAAAACACTAAAGTCTTGGTGGCCATATTAAAGAGATGTGTTTTGGAAGGCTGGTTTTGATACCGTATTTTTTTCAGTCAAATGGCGGGACACTGATTAGTTTGCTGTTATTAATATAGTCCTGGTATTTTTGTTCTGGTGCAGAACTATTTTATTCTTCTAAGCTGACACCTGTATTCGCTGTTAATTTTATTCTCTCATTGTGAGTGTTTTAGTATTTCAATGAGAATGTTATACTGTTGCTTGCCTTTTCATACATTATGATGAGTGGTGGTCAGACTTGACTGTGAGGCTTGTCTGATAGTTTATATCTATCTTATGATTGGTAGCACGCTTGTATTTTCGTATTTCACAACAGTACTATTTGATCATGTTATGTTGCTGTAAATAAAAGGGATAGTTGCTGATTAAGTCTTCCCTTCTTGTGTCACCGTTGTTCGGGTGTGTTTATCAGGAATTTGATTCGTGGAAGACATTTTAAAAAAAAAATATTTACGAGTCTATTGTGCTGTCCTAAATAAAGTCCATTCATGCAGCAGTAATACTGTGTATTCGTATCAGTGTTGTATACCCCTTTACCAATATTTTGACAACATCCATTATTTAAATATTGTTTGAATGGCAGTGACCAGTTTTCATGAAAATGAGAGGTTCAGGTAGTTTCTAGCATATAAGCAGAAAAATCACCATAAATATTTATATACACATATATAATTTTACACTTACTCAAATACATGGACACCTAAAAGATTCAGGTAGACCAGAAGACACAGAAACCTAAAAGATTGACTACAAGAGGATAAAATACAATACATGGTTTGTTTGTTAATGAAATCATTGCAAATTTTTTTATGACATAAACTATTACATATGTGTGAATTTTTGTTTCTATAAATTTTTTTTTTTTAGCATTGATTGATGTATGATAATAAATGAGAATGCCAGACCATACAACATGTTTATGAGTAGATTGACTATTATCTCTATATCTGGTATCCTAAGTCATGTTCTGATCTTACTGACTTTTTTTTAAAAGAATGTAAAGTTACTGTTGTTGTTCAGGATCGACACCATTGCACTCCAGGCAAACCTGTAGGTGCTCAGTCTTATGCTTAATGTCAAACTCCAGCAATCTTGGCCTTAATGATTCAACGATTGCAATGTCATTCACTGATAGGCTATTGTTAATTGTCCTCAGTATCTCTCCCTTGTCCATATCCAATACACCTACTATAGGTGCTCTTTAAGCTAGTCTATCAGCTCTTTCATTGCCGTGTACACTTGCATGAATGCAAAGTTAGATTCTCAGAAATAAAAAAAACTTAAAACAAATAAAATAAAAAGGCATTATTTCATCTATATGGCTATCTTTTCATTACCTTCAAGTTTACATAAGCCAGATTGTTCTACTTTCTTTATTCTTGGCATTTTTGTATCCATGATGTCAACTATCTGAACATGAGTATCACAGTCTTCAGTGTAGTTATGACCATCATGATTCTGGCGGGAAAACAAAAAAATGAGAATTATTTAATGAGCTTAATATAGGTATATAAAAAATGTTGTAGTGAAAATTGTGATCCATCATTGAAACAAAATAATTCAGTGGCGCACAAGTAGTTGTTTTGCATGTCAGAAGCAGACGTACACTCAGAGCAGTGGTGGTTTGATAATCACAAATCTAAAGTTTATTATGCAATGACTGCTGCCCTTGTAGAAGTGATATCACTGCAGTATTAAATATTACTTCATTATATATGACACCTTAATTCAAATTCTTAGCAGCCTCACAGACAAACAATTATGATGATATACACAGGTTTAAAAAAGAATATGAAATAGGCATATTTTACTTTGATTTCACTAAAATGAGTATACAATGAAATTTTGTCTGTCTTCCTTTGTAATTTTCTTAGCATGTCCCTGCCTAACTGTGACACTGACAATTGTTGTTTGTTATTTCTAAAAGAATATGCTGGCATTGGACAGAACAAACATGGAGGAAACCTGTTGATAGCATTACAAGGCAGTTCTTGTTCTAGAATCCATAGGGACAAAAAGAGGCAGAAGTAGACCACAAAAACACTGGAGAAGAAAATTGGAGATAGAAGTGAAAATAATGAGGAAGACATGGACATAACTTGAGTGGATGGCACATGACAAGATGACTTGGTCACATGACAGGATGACTTGGTCACATGACAGGAGGTCTTGGCATCTTGGCATGTGTTTGTTTAAGGCCTATTCTTTATGGGGAGCTAAAAGATATTGATTGATTGATTGTCTGGAGCTGCCTAACAACAAAACAATTTGCTGACTGAGAGAGGCAATGATCAAAAACTATTCAAAAACACCCACACATAAATCAAGGTGCTTGTGGTGGTGAGAACATTTGCCTTCTAATTAATCTGCATTCTTCTTCTTCTTACACTCTCAGATGTCTACTCTCAGACGTCTACTCTCAGATGTCTACTCTCAGATGTCTACTCTCAGACGTCTACTCTCAGATGTCTACTCTCAGATGTCTACTCTCAGATGTCTACTCTCAGATGTCTACTCTCAGACGTCTACTCTCAGACGTCCACTCTCAGACGTCTACTTGAATGTTTTCAAAGAAAGCAGCAGTCTATTGGATGCTATTTCAATCTCCGTAGAGCTTTTCTATAAATGGTACTGGTATGGAAATTTGATTCCTGGAAGATATTTTGTGTGTGTGTGTGTGTTTAAAAATGCTCTTTATATTAATGTTAATTCAAGTCATTCAAGCAAGAGTGTACCAGTAAGTTGGAATATTTTTACAGAGCCATTATTGCAAATGCATTCATTGCAGGCAAATGAGAAAAAAAAATGTGTAAAGACATTTATGCCAGTATGCGTTTTGTGCAAATTTCATGTTTATTGAAGTCAAACGCTTCTGTGCCCTATTTTGGGTAAGATGTATGTGTTGATCAGTGTGTCTTACATATCCATTATATTAAAGTCATGTTGTTATAAATTTCAGTACAGAAACAATAGAGCTTTGTATCTGAAACTTAAAAAAAAAATGTTATTTATTAATTTTAATTTAGTCATCCATATGGGGTCTGCTAGTAATTGAAAGAATTTTTCATTTCCAATAATGTTAATACATTCTTTGCTGGTATGAGACAGAATGTCAAATAAATATAAATAGTGACCAATCTGAAACAAACAGACACATTCTTCTTCTTCTTCTTCCTCGTTCGTCCTGAAAAGGACGTTGGTTGTGTTGTGTCTGTTTACGCCGAAGCTGCGAAATCTGCGCCTTTCGGCCGACACATCCGACTTCAGCACAGCATTTTTTGGGACTGGGTTTGCCTTCCCTCTTTGATCCTTACTCTCTCAGCCAGACTGCAGTGATGCAGCCTGTTTCCAGGACCACCACATGGAGGTGGAGTAGGGTCTTGGTCAGCTCTGATTTGCTGACCCTGATGCAAGCAGTCAAGCTATGGGTCGCTGACTGCACTCTATTGCTGCATCTTTGGGTCCCAAAACAGAAACATTCAAATACTTGTACTTTGGCACTATATTAACATCATGTATAAGCTAATTCATTGAACAGCCACAGCAAAGCATAATTCTATAAAATGAGAAACAAACTGATTGCCATAATAACACTGATTTTCAAAAAGGGTGACAACCAATAATGTGGAAACCATAGAGGCATATCCCTTCTCAGCATCCTTGGTAAAATCTACTCTAGAATGCTGGAGCAGAGACTTAGACACCTAGCTGAGCCACAAATGGATGAGGTCCAGTGTGGCTTCTGAGCAAATCGAAGTACTTACTTACTTACTTAGTCGTTCCCCTTCTACCATGAGGGGTAGAGATTTGGAAGAGAGAGCACCAGACTATCCTATCGGCTGTCTTCCTCCTGGCCTGGTTCCATTCTAGTCCTCGGTCCTTCAAAGATTGTCTAATGTTGTCCTCCCAGCGGACTATGGTTCGTCCTGGGGGTCTGGATCCCTGGCTCTTTGTTTCCCATGATTGTCATGGTAGCCGATCTTCTCCCATTTTGCAGTCATGGCCAAACCATCTTAGTTGGGACTGTTCTACTTGGGTCTGCAGGGGGTGGGATTTTAGGCCTTGACACATCGTCTGGTTGCGGACCATGTCTCTTCTTGTTACTTCAACCACCTTCCTCAGATACCTCATTTCTGAGGTTTGGATCTGGCTTTTGTGGGTTGTAGTCATTGCCCATGACTCGCATCCATATGTCAAGACTGGGACATAGGTGGAGCAGTATACAGCCATCTTTGTTTTCTTACCAACCTCTCTCTTGCTGAGGAATCCTCAATTTATGGCCTGAACAAGTCTCCCATCTGCTGCTTTTCGAGTGGCCAGCTCTTCTTTGGTGCCTCTCTTTCGGTCTATAATAGCTCCAAGGTATTTAAAGTGGTCGACCTGCTCCAGCTTAATCTGATGTCTTCTTTCTTCTCGTGATATCACCATGGATTTTGTTTTAGACCTGCTTATGACCACCCCTCTCTTCTCCAGCTCTTCCTTCCAGACTTGTAGGTTGGATTGGAGATGTGCCTCTGATTTAGCAATCAGGGCAACATCATCAGCAAATGCCAGCTCTGAAATACAGACCTGTCTCATCTTCCAGTACCCCACTGAATACTTGCTTGTTCTCTCCTTACATGCCTTGATGACATCATCCATTAGGAGTATGAAAAGATAAGGTGACAGGATATCACCTTGATTAAAATGGTATGACAAGGTTACCAACGTGGAACTGATGATAAGAACTAGATAAGAGCCAGTGGAACAAGAGATGAGAAGAAGACGATGGCGATGGATAGGACACACACTGAGGAAACCTGTTCTGGAACCCCCAGGGCAAGAGAGGCAGAGGTAGACCAAGAAGCACATGGAGAAGAGAGCTGGAAACAAAGGTGAAAATGATGAGGAGAACGTGGAAAGAACTTGAGATGATGGCACGTGACAGGAGGACTTGGCATGTGTTTGTTGAAGGCCTATGCTCTGTTGGGAGTGGAGGGTTATGAATGAATGAATGAACCAGTGGTGATCCTGAACTCTTCTGACTTATAGTTTTCTGTCCTCACATAATTTCTGCAAGACTTGTAGAAGCTCTGTATAGCATGAATCAGAGGTGCTGGAATGTTCTTCCTTGCCAAACTGTCCCAAAGTTTGCTTCAAGGGACCCTGTCAAATGCTTTTTCCAGATCTATGAAACAAAGATGGATCTCACTCTTATACTCAAGGGCCTTTTCACTCAGCTGTCTGAGTGTGAAGATTAGGTCTTGAGTACTTCGGTTTGCTCGGAATCCGCACTGGGCCTCATCCAATTATGGCTCAGCTAGGCATCGGAGTCTCTGCTCTAGGATTCTAGAGTAGATTTTACCAAAGACACTGAGAAGGAATATGCCTCTATGGTTTCCACATTGTCGATTGTCACCCTTTTTAAAAATCGGTGTTATGATGGCAATCTCCCAATCTGTTGGTATGGTCTTGTTGCACCACACTGCCTGTAGGACCCTTAAGAGTAATAGGTCACCTGATGCTCCCATGTACTTAACCATTTCTGGTGTTATACCATCATGCCCTGCTGCTTTGCCCATCTTGATTTTCTCCAGTGCTGCCTTCAGTTCTTCCATCTTTATGTCATCTTGACCATCATTGGTTTTTTCTTCTGTGCTAGTGGTTATCATTTCTGATGCTTGACCTTGCTCACCATCCAGGAGTTCTGAGAAATATTCTTTCCATTACTTCCTTTGGGGCAGTAAGCACTTTGCCTTGCTTGTCCTTTATAAATTTGAGAGGGCATTGTTTTTCCTTCCTCATGTTCTTTAAGGTCTTATAGAACAATTTATGGTTTTCTTGCGCATCTTTTTGTAGCTTTTCTCCAAATTCTTACCAGGACTTCTGTTTTGCTGCTAGCACCGTGTTCTTTGCTTCTGTTCTGAGTGTCACATATTCTCTATATTTCTCCATTTGTCCTGTTGTGTTTTTAACTCCTAAGTATTGTTTCCATGCCATTTTCTTCTCTCTTATTTTCTCTTTGACTTCCTCTGTCCACCAAGGTGTCCTCTTTCTCTTGTTCCCAAATCGGACTTCACCATATGCTTCTGCAGCAGCTGTCTTTATGATGTCCTTGAATTTAAGCCAGAGGGTTTCCAAGTCATCAGGTTATTCTTCTGTGTTGCTCACCGCTGTAGCAATAAGCCCCTGATATCTGGTCTTAATTTCTGGCTCTCTCAGCTTGTAGGTCTTAATGCTCATTTCTCCCGTTCGTTTACTTAGTTTCTTGCATGATGTTGGGCAGTTCCTAGGCTGAGCAACTCTTTCAGTTGTTCTTTTGATTGTAAGAAGGGTAGTGATCACTTCCAATCTCTGGCCCCCTCCAGACTCTAGCATCCTGGACATATTTGAATGAGCTCCTCCTAACAATGGCATAGTTGATCCCTGACTTTTTATTCTTTGTTGGTTCACATCTAGTGTATGCATGTATGAGCTTATGGGGGAACTTTGTGTTTGTAATGATCAGATTCTGCTCACTGCAGAATCTAAGGAGTCGCTTTCCATTGTCATTGAGAGTATCTTCTCCATATCTTCCGATAACTCCACCCCATCTAGCATGGTCATTTCCAACTCTGGCATTGAAATCTCTGAGAATGATAATTTCATCTAGGCAGTCATCCACTGTCCTTTGAAGCAGCTCGAAGAATTCCTCCTTGATCTCTGCTCTCTCATCCTCATTTGGCCCATACACTATGACCAGGTTGACTATGGTTTCTCCTTCTTTTAGTTTTACAACCATAATGCGCTCTGAGACAAAGTTCCATCCCTTGATACTATCTTTTTGGTTTTTGGCCACAATGCAACCCATGCCCCCTTTAGCTCTTTCAGATGTAGGTACACCACTGTAGAGCAGCGTGTTGCCATCGAGATCCATGACTCCTTGTCCTTTTTTCTTTGTTTCCGTTATAGCCAGGATTTCTAGTTTTGCTTTTGTCATCTCTTCCACCAGCTCCTCTTCTTTCCCATTTATACTTCTTGTGTTCCAAGTTCCATGAGTCGTAGTCCGTAGTCCATTCCAGTTTGTCGCCTTTAGAATCAGTCCAGTTTTCTCTCTTGTAGTTCTCATAATCAAAAGTTTAAAGCAAACAGGTGATTGGCCTGTTGTGCCTTTGCATGGTGGAGGGGCTGCCTCCTTATGGCCTCCATGCAGGCCGCCCTCCTCCTTTTTCAGCCGGGCTTGTGACCGGCCTAGGTGGAGTTCAAATCGAAGTACTAAAGACCTAATCTTTACACTCAGTTGAGTGAAAAGGCAATTGAGATTAAGAATGAGATCCATCTTTGCTTCTTAGATCTGGAAAAGGCATTTGACAAGGCCCCATGGAACAAACTCTGGGACTGTTTGGCAAGGAAGAACATTCCATCACCTCTGATTCATGCTATACAGAGCTTCTACAAGTCTTGCAGAAATTATGTAAGGACGGCAAACCATAAGTCAGAAGAATTCAGGACTACCACTGGTGTAAGACAAGGTGATATTCTGTCACCTTATCTTTTCATACTCCTCATGGATGATGTCACTGAGGTATGTAAGGAGAGGACAGGAAAGTATTCAGTGGGGTACTGGAAGATGAGACAGGTCTGTATTTCAGAGCTAGCATTTGTTGATGATGTTGCCCTGATTGCTAAATCAGAGGCACATCTTCAATCCAACCTGCAAGTCTGGAAGGAAGAGCTGGAGAAGAGAGGGATGATCATAAGCAGCTCAAAAACAGAAACCATGGTGATATCACGAGAGGAAAGAAGACATCAGATTAAGCTGGGTGAACAGATCCTGGAGCAGGTCGACCACTTTAAATGCCTTGGAGCTGTTATAGACCGGAAGGGAGGCATCAAAGACAAGTTGGCTACCCAAAGATCAGCAGCAGGGAGACTTTTTCAAGCCATAAATCAAGGATTCCTCAGCAAAAGAGAAGTTGGTAAGAAGACGAAGATGGCTATATACTGCTCCACCTATGCCCCAGTCTTGACATATGGATGCGAGTCATGGGCAATGACTACAGCCCACAAAAGCCAGATCCAAACCTCAGAAATGAAGTATCTGAGGAAGGTGGTTGAAGTAACAAAAAGAGACATGGTCCGCAACCAGACGGTATGTCAAGGCCTAAAAACCCAACCCCTGCAGACCCAAGTAGAACAGTCCCAAATGAGATGATTTGGCCATGTCTGCAAAATGGGAGAAGATCGGCTACCACGGCAAGCTTGGGAAGCTAAGAGCCAGGGATCCAGACCTCTAAGATGACCCAAAGTCTGCTGGGAGGACAACATTAGACAATTTTTGAAGGACCGAGGACTAGAATGGAACCAAGCCAGGAGGAAGACAGCCGATAGAATAGTATGGCACTCTCTCTTACAAACCTCTACACCTCACAGTAGAAGAGGAACGACTAAATAAGTAAGTAAGAGAAACAAGTTGTACAATACATTAGTTTCAATGATACTAAGAATGTGTGGTTCTCCATTGTTACAATGAACTAGTATGTTTTGTGGGCTGTGGAGGAAAAATAATCTTATAAGCTACCCTTGTAGGATATTATGATCACAATAATGAAAGGTGTTTGATTGCAATATTGCTAGTGTAGATCTGTCCAATAAATGAGTGTGCTAAGGCACTCTGATAATTTAGTACAATAATTAACAAATAAACTACTCACTTCATAACCTGGTTCCAGTTTTAATTTTTCACCACTGAATGCAGCTGTAGTGTCAACATGACATGAAGTCTGAGAAGAAAGAGTGATGGACCATAGCAGGATATCTTACACTGCATTATGGCAGTAAAACTAATGTACACACCAAAGAGAGATCAAAGCTGTACACATAACAGACAACTTGCAAATATTATCTACTTTAATTAAGCCCTAGTACATGTAAAAAGAAATTAAATAGTAACCTGATTATGTTGTTCCTGTTTCACCCTGACAAACAGACCACAGGTGCCATGTTCAATATTCCATTTATCCTGGTGGGAAAAATATCACAAGAGGATGTCAGAAGATAAAATAAGTTATTTTCTAGAAAAAATACTTGATTATTCTAAGAATCTCTAGAAATATTTAATCTATTTCACAGGATTAGAGGTTAACATTAGGACGAATTAGTATATCAGTAGAATCAAAGGGTGGGGTGGGGGAGGGGGAAGGAAAATTAAAAAAAAAAACACTTTACAATTCCGCTCCAGTTTAATTTTTTTATCCATAAATGGGAACCATGTTTGATTATTTCTTGCTAAATGTTCGCAAAGCCATCATTGCTAATGAGCTTGTCATATGGACTAACACTTGCACCTCACTACTATGTCACCCTATTGCAACTTTCGGAAACTGAAGATCAATGTCAGCAAAACTGTCTACATGATTTTCACTCTCAGCAACAAACTAGTAAGGACTAAACTTAAAATCACTCTTGATGGTGCTGAAATCAGTTGTGAAGAAAATCCAATACACCTTGGGGTCCAGCTAGACAGAAATCTAACTTTCAACAAATATATGAAGAACATTGCAGATAAATCACCCAAGAGACTAAATCTGCTCAAGAAACTTGCAAGTACCTTTTGGGGAGCCGACAAAACAACACTTAGGCAGCTCTATAAAGGATATTTCAGATCTATAATGGACTGCAACCTCCCCTTGCAAACAACAGCATCTGAGAGCTCTTGTAACAAGGTTAACCGAGTACAAAACCAGACCCTCCGCTTCATCTGTGGGGGTATGAGGTCAACACCAACAGCAGCCTGTGAGGATCCCGTTACACGCCCATTGAGGCATATTGGGAATATGGTGTTAGGCCCATATTTTCTTGACCATCGGCACACTAGGAGTGATGTGGTCAACATCACGCCAGCTGCCTTAACTTTCCCAGAGTTGCTCTGGTACCCAGTTGGGGCTGGGTCGACCCAGGAGCCGTTTGTGGCCTAAATAAATCCCAGCCTGTGAGACTGATGCAAATATAGAACTGCTAGATATAAGACAGCGCTATAAGTGGGAAGATAACATCAAGAGATGGACAGGAAAGAGTCTATCAGAGTGCACCACCAAGACAAGAGACAGAAGACGTTGGAGATCCATTACAGCCAACCTTCGTTGTGGAGATGGCAGCTGATGATGATGAGATATAAGAAGAGAAAAGGCAACCACTGAAGACATGGAAAGATCCAGACGTTTCCCTCTAAACCACCCAACAGAGAACAAATAGACAAATGGAAACAAAATACTAGACTAAAACAAAAGTGTCCAATACTCATAGCAGAAGAATTAAATACAAGCATATCTCACTCTTTCGACAGGTTAGGGACCAGAGCACTGATGAAAGTCAAAAATCGAAGAAAGTTGAAGCATGGTCTTTATTTAGCTTGCAAATGCATTAGGGCCACCAAAAAAAGTAAATACCTGACAATATAACACTGCAAATGTGTGCAACACTTTTTTTTTTTTTTTTGCGTTCGCCCGCTAATACTCGAGGCGAAATCTCAGGTTATTATTATTATTTTTTTTAATGTCTAACCTGACATTGATTTTACGTGAGTATCCCTTTATTTCTTGTACAGAGACAGGTGTCCCTCGCCATTCAGGCAAATACTCGCCGATTTCGGAGGTACCCATTGCAGCTGGGTCGGCTCAGGAGCCGCCAGTCCCTGGTCGACGACACTCCTTCAAATGTCCTCGCCAGGTCTCGAGTTAATCCAGTCCAAATCCCGGTCGACGAAAAATCCTCAAATGCCGTCGCCCGGGTTTGATCCTGTATCACCCGGTCGCCAGAGCGGTGTTGTAACCACTACGCTAGCGCGGCTCCCTGCAACACTTAAATAAACAGAAATAAACTCTTACGTAAATAACATCTTACCTTAAAATCATTCTTGAGCAAGTAGATGATGAATATATACAGTATGTACAGTTTTGAATGTTGGTGATTTAGGGGGACTCTAGACTTAGAAAATCTGATGGAGAAAATTGAGGAGGCTCATCTTCAGAACTGGAAGAACTCAATCTACTTCTTTTAGAAGAAGGGGACTTTGAAGGAGATCTAACTGGGGCTGGGGCTGATGTTGATGGCTTGGAATCTGAAGGGTTAGAGGGAGGGGTGACTGAAATAGGTTTTGGCGGTTGCGTCTTGAAAAAGGAGAGCAAAGACGTTTGCCTCATTGATGTCTTCTTCCTTTCCCAAAGAATTCTCTGTAACAGGCTATTTGGTGTTCTAGCCCACTATTTACTTTAGAACATCTGTCGAAATTTGGATCCACCCTTTCCCAATATGCAACTGTGTCTTCTATTTTTGGTGATTCCGACCTCCAGTTCTTTGGTGGTCATCTCCTTAGACTTTTGTGACCTCAAGACGCAGCAATAGAGACCGCAGTCAGCGACTCATAGCTTGACTGCCTGCGTCAGGACCAGCGAACCAGAGCTGGTCAAGACCGTGCTCCACCTCCACGTAGTGGTCCTGGAAAGTCTGCAGCAGTGCAGGCTGGCTGAGCGAGTACGGATCGCAATGGGAAGGCAAACCCGGTCCTAAAAAATGCCGTGCAGAAGTCGGATGTGTCGACTGAAAGGTGCAGATATCACAGCTACATTGGAAACAGACACAACGCAACCACCGTCCTTTTCAGGGCGAACGAGGAAGAAGAAGAAGAGATCTCCTTAGACTGAGCTGTATCTTCAGGCATGGCTTCCTGTTCATTCAACAGTCTTCTTTGTTCTTCCATCGCCAAGAGATCCTTATCACTTAGGAGCTGATCATGAGACTCAAGCAGCTCTCTAAGATCTTCAGCCTCTACTTCCAGTTCCAGCTGCTGAGCCATTTCCACAACATTTGAAGTGATGGCCTCCACTGTTAATTCAAACCCCTCAAAGTCGTCCATTAGGGAGGGAATCAACTTTTTCCAAACACCTTTCAGATTGGATTATTTAACATCGGTCCATGCATCTCTGATAGTTTTGATGGCATCCAGAATATTAAATCCTTTCCAAAAGGCTTTTAATTTCTTTTGTTTAGGCCCCTCATCAACATCAGCATCTAGTGCAGCTATAGCCTTGGCAAACATCCGTCTGATATAGTAAGATTTAAATAATGAAATTACTCCTTGGTCCATAGGCTGCAGCAAAGAGGTTGTGTTTGGAGGCAGAAACACAACTTTAATTTCTTTGTGAGCCTCAAGCACAATTCTTGGGTAGCTTGAAGCATTATTCAAGAGCAGTAGGATTTTAAAGGGAATATTCTGTTGTTTGCAATAATCCTCAACTGCAGGCTTGAAATTATCAGTGAACCAAGTTGTAAATAATTCACCAGTCATCCAGGCTTTTTTATTGGACTTGAAATGAACTGGAAGGGAAGACTTTAAATAATTGTTCAGGGCCTTAGGATTCTCAGAATGATAAATGAGCATAGTCTTTAGCTTGCAGTCGCCAGCTGCATTAGCCCCTAGCAACATAGTAAGGCTATCTTTGGCAGCTTTAAATCCAGGCATTGATTTTTCCTCTGTGGCAATAAAAGTTATGGATGGTATCTTCTGCCAAAAGAGGCCCATCTCATCAACGATGAAGATCTGCTGCTTTATGCAGCCACCGTCTTCTATAATTTTGTCAAGCTCCACTTGAAAAGCTTCTGCAGCTGTGGTATCTGCGCTAGCTGCTTCTCCCTGCACTACTATATTGTGTAAATTTGACCTTTTCTTAAATTTGTCAAACCAGCCCCTGCTAGCTCCAAATGTCTCTTCAGCTGATGTCTCTCCTTGTTCAGCCTTCATTGCATTAAATAAAGTTTGTGCTTTAGCCTGGATAAGATCTTGGCTTAGAGGAATGTTGTAGCTGACTTGGTCTTCAATCCACACATTTAACACTTTCTCCATCTCACCAATTAAATTGTGCCGCTTTCTAATAGGTTTGGTATGCACTGGCATGGCCTTTTTAATTTCCTCTAACACTTTAGCTTTGTTCTTTACAATTGTGCTAACTGTAGTGCTAGGTACGCCTAACCTGCGGCCTATTTCAGCATTTGAGATGCCTTGTTCATTAAGCTTAATAATCTCAAGCTTTTCTTGCAAATTGAGAACATTATGGTGTCTTTTAACTTTTTCACTACACTTGAGACCCATTATGAATATATTAACTCTTTGACTCCAGACCAACGCTCTGAGCGTTGCAAAATTCAACGCGCCGTGCCAGAACAATGCTCAGAGCGTGGTTTTTAGTTTATCACGCATAAACCCTAAAAATCGTCCGTTTAATGCAGTTCATATATTAAAACTCGTAGAATGACTTCCGCTACTATTTAAACAACTAATTTGACTGTAGTTAATCAGCACATGTGCATGTTTGGATGTTATTATCACAATTTGCGTGTTTGCATTTTTCGTTGTTATTGCTAGAGAAATATGTCACGCTTTATATTTACATTTTCTAAGTCTCCTAAGCAAATAAATGTGTCAAACTACTTTGAAACATTGCTGACATTGATGATGATTGTTTGGTAGTCACAGTTTGTTGTCAAAATACGGAATCTGTGCAGAAAAGCTAGACACATTAGATTTAGTTGATGAGTGGGCGTAGTCATATTCTGGCCGATCAAAAAGCAACAAAACTAGACCTACCGTAACATCTAATCACTTAGTTCTTGGTAGAAGATGAAGCTAGGGATACTATTAAAACATTAAACAAGAGTAAAAAAGTTTTTATATGACGTTATTCTTCTTTCTTTGTTTGAAAATTACGTAATGCACGATTGCATAATTTATTTTTTTCTTACAAAGGACCACAGAAGAACTGGTGTGAATAACACTAAATGTACTAATTGTGGCCATAAGCATGTTTTTTTTTACTTGTATCTGGATTAACTTGATGTTTGAAGACTAAAAAGAAAGTTTTATTGTCTGCAACAGTAATTTGTCTTTGGTAAGATCTTATTCTAGTCAACTTTTTAGCGTTTTTCAATTTTACATGCAAAATGTTTTAAGTATACCGAACATACTTGTGTTAATACTACCAAAGACATTATATATTACAATTCTCTATCCATTTCCCTACAGTTTGGTATATAATAAGTACATGTTCAAAGGAAAATTCACAAACAAATTTAGACTGAAAGATGAACACTTCACTCTATAAAATTCTGCCCACAAAAAAAGTCTGGCACAGCGTGCAAAATAACTCTGGAATGAAAGAGTTAAAGCATAAAAATAAGTAGTACTGTTTAGGGCCTAATGATAAAAAAGTACAGTATGAAAACTGTACACATGCCTTATAATCATGATATGAACACTGCCATTTTACTGTTATCACAAAAACAACTATGAACTGTTTACAGTATAATCACAAAAATAATATAGTATGAATAGTTTGGTTATTTTAATCACAAAAATAAGTAGTATTAATATGTTCAATCACAAATATAAGAGATTCAATGCAGACAATTTCAAAAAACAGTGCACACCGCATGACTTCTATTCAAAGACTGAATGATGAAAGAAACAAGATGGCGCGCGGTGGTGATGAAATGCGACGAAAGAGCGAAGCAAGTGACGAAGTTTGTAAACGTGGTTATAATTGAAAACTGACAGTCCACTAAATACAATCCCTATACTGCCCCAGTTAAAAACCAAACTCCTTGACCACTCAGTAAACAAGTCAGCAGACCCTAACACCCTAAACTCTGTGCATTGGAAACCATTGACTCCTACCCTACAGACTGGATCCATGTGTACACAGATGGGTCAGCTTTTAAGGCCACCATCAATGCAAGGTATGGCTCTCTCATAATATTTCCAGACAGGACAACAAGCCAGCTGTCTGCACCTTATGGATCATCTGCTCAAATTACGACGCTGAGATTCAGGCCATATCGGTAGTCTTGTCATTCATCATCACAAGATACAAAGGCACAACAGCACATCCAAAAAACCTAGTCCTCTTCTATGACTCGCTATCTGCCCTACAAGCACTTGAAAATTGGATCCCATCAGCCGAAAAAACCACAGCTAATATGCTTAAAGAAATCAGTGTACTTGCCTCCTATGGCATCAACAACTCTACAGTGGATACCAGGCCATATAAGCATCCGAGGCAATGAGAGTGCTGACAAACTAACAAAAAAAGGAGCAAGTATGCCACAAACGAACATTCACACCAACTTAAGAACCATAAAATACACAACAACAGCAAACAGCAGTGGATGGACTGCTAGGCCACTGGCTCAACTGCAAGAGCACTGTATGCAGAAATGTCTCAGCCAAACCCTAGAGATAGTATCAACAACTTAAGCCGCAGAGACCAGAGTAAAATCTTCAGGTTGAGAACAAGACGACATGTACCTCTCAACAACAATTTGCACAGTGACCTCAGACCATGCACCATAATGCAACCACTGTAACAGACAGAAGGAAGAAACAGTTGAACACCACCTCTTGGAATGCCTGGCACTAGCAGACCTGCGGAAGCAATAGCTACCACCAAACCCCTCCTTCACCAACACCCTGTATGGAGATACAATGCAATTGAAAAAGACATGTACCTTTCACTACCTGGCACAAGAAAAAAAGAGTGAAAACTCGTAACCTAGGATATCGGAAAAGTCAAAAGTATTTCTTGGAGGCTGGAAAGAACAATTATGTTTCAAATAAATATAGGAATGTTTTAAAACCTAACAATAACAAACAATTCTAGTGATGTAGAAGATTATGTAGAGATGTAAGTGGTTATTATTGTTAACATTATATTAGATTAAAAAACACAACTTTTTAGCAGACTGCAGTATTCATCCCAGCAAATATTCTTGCTGTCTAAATTCTTGTTACATATATGCTGTATTCTGTTGCTATGTCTGAACTACTTTCATTTATTCCCTGTGATAAAAGTGTAGCTGTAACGTTTCTTGTTGATCTCATCACGTGTTGTTACAAGATTTATTTTGACAAGAATACTTTTATTCCTCATTTTCTCACTACATGATATTTTAAAAATAATCTTCTGTAAAGCCAGTATTCTTATGTCCCTTCACTGTGTTTTTGTCCCCCCTTATTTCCCAGCTTTTATCATTCAATTATTCATGACCTTATATAGCTCCCCAAAGAGCATTGGCCATCAACAAATACAAGCCCCCCCCCCCCCCCCCAGTCTTGTACTAAGGTCAAGGTCTTTTCACGTTTACTTTGTTATGATCATACCTGTCAACCTCCTGAGCAGTAAAAACCTTACAAACACCCAAAATAAAAACCGCAAAAAATATATTAATATATTATATGCGATGTGGTTTTAAAACAACAACTAACATAAACTAATTAATTTAACATTTGAAATAGTGTGACATAAAACATACTAATACTGTTCTTTATCTTTCTTTGAACCTTAACCGCCGACCGTCAAAGCAGTCAGTGGCCATCACGCCTAGTGGCATCTTGTAGGGCAACAACAAATTGATTCCACTTTGCTCGGTCGGCGGCCATCCTTCGTACAGTGCCCCAACTCTGGTTCATTCTTTGCATCTCAGCCTCCACATTCCTCCGGTTGTTTTTGGTCGGCCTCTCTTTCGTTTTCCTTCAGGGGTCCAAAGCATAGCTGTTCTTGTGATGGCATCGGGGTCTCTTCTGAGGATGTGGCCAACCCAGCTCCAGCGTCTGCCAGCTATGATGGTGTGCATGTCCTCTTGCTTGCTCCGAGTAAGCAGATCTTGGTTGGTGATGGTATTCGGCCAAAAGATTCGGTGAATTTTTCTTACGCATGTTGTGTGAAAAGAGGACAATTTTGACATTTCCTTCTCTGTAACTCTCCAGCATTCTGCACCATAGAGAAGCACAGAAAGCACACAGCTCTGATATAATCTTAATTTTGTGCTTGTGCTGTATTGAGAGGACTTCCAGATGTTGTTTAGGCTAAAAAATGCTGTTCTTGCCTTATTCATTCTGATGTTGATGTCCTTGCCTGCTCCGCCGTCTGGTGTTACTATGCATCCTAGGTATGTGAAGGTGTCTGTCTGTAACAGTTGCTGATTCCTTACTGATATGGGCTCAGGGTTTCTCACATTGAGCGTCATGACCTCTGACTTCTTTAAATTGATGTTCAAGCCCACCTGCTGGCTAAACTTATTAACTCATTCCCCCCCAGGCTGTTTTTGGGTTTTACCCAGGCCCGAAAATGGATGCAATTTTTTCAGACAGGTGAGGTTTTAAAAACAGACAGTGGACAAATACATAAGTTCAGTAGGTAGTTGTGTTATACATTTAAATGTGTGAAATTGACTGGAGAATCTTATGAATTGCTTCATATAATTAATTAATATGAATAGGTGTGTGTTATCTCTTGTGAAGTGTAGACTTGATTAAAAAAGTGTTAAAATTTTGTTTTTTAATTGTATACTTAAACTTAAATATTTCAGCTCCCAATTAATGTATGGCAATAAAATGTTCAGAATGTCAGTGCACATTTAGTTTGAAACATATCTAGAAACTTTTATCACTATCACTTCATAGATGTAATTTTTATGATTTTTTTCTCAAAGCCACATATGTTTGTAAAAACAACCGCTCAAAATGTGTGCAATTTTTCTCTTCAGGTTATATTTTAAAAGCAGGCAGTAGATACACATTTTATTTAACTAGGTGTTAATGTTATACATTTAAATGTGTGAAATTGACTGGAGAATCTTATGAATTGATTCATATAATTAATTGATATGAATAGGTGTGTGTTATGTCTTGTGAAGTGTAGACTTGATTTTAAAAATGTTTAAAAAATAAAATAAAATTGTATACTTAAATTTAAATATTTCAGCTCCCAATTAATGTATGGCAATAAAATATTAAGAATATCAGTGCACATTTAGTTTGAAACATATCTGGAAACTTTTATCACTATCACTTCATAGATGAAATTTTTATGATTTTTTTCTCAAAACCACATATGTTTGTAAACACAACCGCTCAAAATGTGTGCAATTTTTCTCTTCAGGTTATATTTAAAAAACTGCAGTAGACACACATTTTATTTAACTAGGTGTTAATGTTATACATTTAAATATGTGAAATTGACTGGAGAATCTTATGAATTGATTCATATAATTAATTGATATGAATAGATGTGTGTTATGTCTTGTGAAGTGTAGACTTGATTTTAAAAATGTTTAAAAAATAAAATAAAATTGTATACTTAAATTTAAATATTTCAGCTCCCAATAAATGTATGGCAATAAAATATTAAGAATATCAGTGCACATTTAGTTTGAAACATATCTAGAAACTTTTATCACTATCACTTCATAGATGTAATTTTTATGATTTTTTTTCTCAGAACCACATATGTTTGTAAAAACAACCGCTCAAAATGTGTGCAATTTCTCTCTTCAGGTTATATTAAAAAAACAGGCAGTAGATACACATATTATTTAACTAGGTGTTTATGTTATACATTTAAATGTGTGAAATTGACTGGAGAATCTTATGAATTGATTCATATAATTAATTGATATGAATAGGTGTGTTATGTCTTGTGAAGTGAAGACTTGATTTTAAAAATGTTTAAAAAATAAAATAAAATTGTATACTTAAACTTAAATATTTCAGCTCCCAATTGATATATGGCAATAAAATATTAAGAATATCAGTGCACATTTAGTTTGAAACATATCTAGAAACTTTTATCACTATCACTTCATAGATGTAATTTTTTTTATTTTTGTTCTCAAAACCACATTTGTTTGTAAAAACAACCGCTCAAAATATGTGTAATTTTTCTCTTCAGGTTATATTTTAAAAACAGGCAGTAGATACACATTTTATTTAACTAGGTGTTGATGTTATACATCAACATGTGGGAAATTGACTGAAGAATCTTGTGAAATGCTGTAGATAATTATTTGATGTAGGGAAAGAGTCTGTCATGTTATGTGAAGTGTAGACCTAATCAAAAATAACTGGAAAAAAGATAAATAAACTGTACTCACATGTCAGCTCCAGTTTAATCCATAGCAGAAAAATCTCAGAATATCAGTGCACATCCATTTTGAAACACAACACATTTTACCACAATCACTTCAAATATATAATTTATATGATTTTTTTCCTACACCACAAATTTCTGTAAATACCAAACAACTATGACTAATATTATTTACACCAACTATATTCTATAATTTTTGGTTTGACAATGTGCTTCCACTTTGGCCTGAGAAGATACAAGGAAAACCTTGGATTATACTGCTTATATTGCCATCTGCCTTTATACCCTATTACCACTTCATTCAAACTGAGATTTTGGAATGGATAAAAGGCACTCTGAAATTTTTGCAACAACATGTTCATAAAATCTTTTCTTTTCCTTGTGAATTTTCATCAGAGGCATGAAGCATTGTATGATATAATGCTTCAAATCTACTTCTTGAAAACATTTGAAGAAACCAAGGAGTATAAAATTCTGCAGATGTAGACCAGTAGTTGCGAATGCATGGTCTTTTCTGAATCCCAATATTTATTAGGACAGCAATAAACTTATCAAGTTCATGGCGTGTGACTTTGGTCCACCGAGAATACAATGAATATTGTTTCGCAGGGTTATTTTGAATAGATTTGAGTCTGGTATAATCATTGATGCACTGGAACATGAAATCTTGAACCTCATCTGTAAACAAAACACTGAAACATTTCAATGGGGTTGACAGGTCAAACCCCTCAGTCACACCTGGTGTTCTCTTTGGACAAAATCGAAATGCATTTTGTGTCATCCCCTCAGCAATTTCTAACCACTCTGGGACATCTTGTGAGGATGCACCTGCCTCTAGACTTGTGGCAGTTCTCATAGCTTTACTTTTGGTCACAATGGTGTTTTTGCCTCTTTATCCTTCTCCTTTAGTGACTGAAAGTTTTGCTCTTTTTATACCAGCCCTACCTGATGCATGTTCAATCAGCTGATCGACATCGCCCTCAGAATGATCACTTTCATGAATATTCTGACACAAAGTCTTTACAATGTCTTCATTGGAATTACTAAACCTAACTTCTAAAAATCCGTGTCGCTCGAGTTATCTTCTGTCCACTGAGAAATTAGCGTCGTGCTTGCTCAGCCGAAAGCAGGTGTTTAGAAGAAGATTCTCGATCCATTTTGTATGTAAACAAAGAAATAGAAATGGATATAAAACACACAATTTTAGATTCACAAATTTGTTTTTCGCTCACAAACGTCCATAAACATGTCCTAGATGTAATGAAATGATTTAAAAACCAGCTAGTTGCTAGGTATTTATAACTTTTCGTTCAAACTCGACATATATCGCTCTGGCGTGCCACGCGTCATTGGTCCAAACGGAAGTCCTATCTGGCGCGTGATGCGCCACTGTGGACGGAAAGAGTTAAGTCTATCCGTTTTTTCCTGGATGTGTTGATGTGAATATGCTAGTAGTGCAATGTCATCTGCACATTCCAGATCTTCCAATGTAGAAAATGTAGTCCATCTTATTCCTCTTGGACTGCCCTCTGTTGTCTGGCGCATCACCCAGTCTATGACTGTTAAAAATAGAGTGGTTGATAAGGGGCATCCCTGTCATACTCCTGTCTTCACCTCAAAGGTTAGGTTGCTCTGCACAACACTACACGTAAAGTTGGCATAGAGGCTTTTTATGATTGACACTATGCAGCTTGGAATTCCATAAGCCCTCAGTATTTTTCATAAACTGTCCCTATGTATACTGTCAAAAGCCTTTTCAAAACCAACGAAATTAATGTACAGCTGTCTTTGCCATTCTGAGCACTGCTCTATAATGTTCCTGGGGGTAAATATATGATCTACACATCTTCTGTTCTTTCTAAGTGTTCCTTAAAAACTGTTCTTTATGTGTATTAGAAATGTGGTGAGTTATAATCATTTAAAATGTGTGTTAGATCCCTTAAATTCATCACAGCATTCATAACACAGTAATGTTTGGTAAAACGCACCAGAAAATCAATAACTTTACAACAGAAGTCAGCAGTGGTGATGATATATATATATATACATATATATATATATATATATATATATATATATATATATATATATATATATATATATATATATATATATATATATATATATATATATATATATATATATATATATATATATATATATATATATATATATATATATATATATATATAATAATGTAATAAAAATGAAGACTGCCATGTTTAAAAGCAAAATAATAATAGTAGTTGTAAATTGATGTGCTCTGAGAGTGCACTGCCCTTCCTTTATTCCAATTTAAAAAAAAGGTCATTATTAGTATGCTAGTTTTACATTAAGGAATTAAGCCCTTGCATAAAATACTGTGACTACTACCATGACCTCTGACCTTATCTATGAGCTTTCATTTCTGAATTCTTTTTTAAGGCCGTATCAAACAGATGGCCCACTGTCCTTAATTTCAACCAAATTTAGAGACGTAGTTAAAAGGAGAGTGGTCAAGGGGTGTAAAGGGTTAAGTTTAGGAACCCTTTACCCTAACTATAATTCTGACGCTAATGACGATGGCAGTTTATATCAAAGAACTCTTTCCACTGTTCTATATTTCCATCAGAAAGTTCAAGTATACTCATTTTTCTCAGAAAAAACCAAAAGATAATGGAAAGATCAAACCCCACCCTCCCCCTCCTTTAATTACTGACAGACATGGCCAGCGTGAATTAATTTCTCCAGCACTTGAGAAATTCAAAATGATAAACCACACATGAAAGAAGACTTGACTAGAAATCATGCCAAAAGCTGACAGCAGACGACAGCCAGCATGCACGCACATAATTGATCTTGTCCTTATGTTCCTCCCCAATTTCACCACCACTCTTTTTGTTGTTGCATATGGCCATTCTTCCAGCTTACATTTAGGATGCAAAGACCTGACAAAGGCATTACCTCATGCTAACCGTAATTGTATTTACAGCTTTTTCATATGTAATAACGTGCACAAAGACCCTGATCATGCTAATATAATAATAAAAAAAGATTTAATTCATTAAAAAAACCAAACAAATGGAGTAATACTTACTTACTTACTTACTTAGTCGTTCCCCTTCTACCGTGAGGTGTAGAGGTTTGGAAGAGAGAGCGCCAGACTATCCTATCGGCTGTCTTCCTCCTGGCCTGGTTCCATTCTAGTCCTCGATCCTTCAAAGATTGTCTAATGTTGTCCTCCCAGCGGACTCTGGGTCGTCCTCGGGGTCTGGATCCTTGGCTCTTTGTTTCCCATGCTTGTCGTGGTATCCGATCTTCTCCCATTCTGCAGACATGGCCAAACCATCTTAATTGGGACTGTTCTACTTGGGTCTGCAGGGGGTAGGATTTAAGGCCTTGACGTATCGTCTGGTTGCGTACCATGTCTCTTCTTGTTACTTCAACCACCTTCCTCAGATACCTCATTTCTGAGGTTTGGATCTGGCTTTTATGGGTTGTAGTCATTGCCCATGACTCGCATCCATATGTCAAGACTGGGACATAGGTGGAGCGGTATACAGCCATCTTCGTTTTCTTACCAACCTCTCTCTTGCTGAGGAATCCTCGATTTATGGCCTGAAAAAGTCTCCCAGCTGCTGCTTTTCGAGTGGCCAACTCTTCTTTGATGCCTCCCTTTCGGTCTATAATAGCTCCGAGGTATTTAAAGTGGTCGACCTGCTCCAGGACCTGTTCTCCCAGCTTAATCTGATGTTTTCTTTCTTCTCGTGATATCACCATGGATTTTGTTTTAGAGCTGCTTATGACCATCCCTCTCTTCTCCAGCTCTTCCTTCCAGACTTGCAGGTTGGATTGGAGATGTGCCTCTGATTTAGCAATCAGGGCAACATCATCAGCAAATGCCAGCTCCGAAATATAGACCTGTCTCATCTTCCAGTACCCCACTGAATACTTTCTTGTTCTCTCCTTACATGCCTTGATGACATCGTCCATAAGGAGTATGAAGAGGTAAGGTGATAGGATATCACCTTGTCTTACACCAGTGGTGGTCCTGAACTCTTCTGACTTATGGTTTGCTGTCCTCACATAATTTCTGCAAGACTTGTAGAAGCTCTGTATAGCATGAATCAGAGGTGCTGGAATATTCTTCCTTGCCAAACAGTCCCAAAGTTTGCTCCAGGGGACCCTGTCAAACGCCTTTTCCAGATCTATGAAACAAAGATGGATCTCACTCTTATACTCAAGGGCCTTTTCACTCAGCTGTCTGAGTGTGAAGATTAGGTCTTGAGTACTTCGGTTTGCTCGGAATCCGCACTGGACCTCATCCAATTGTGGCTCAGCTAGGCGTCGGAGTCTCTGCTCTAGGATTCTAGAGTAGATTTTACCAGGGACACTGAGAAGGGATATGCCTCTATGGTTTCCACACTGTCGATTGTCACCCTTTTTGAAAATTGGTGTTATGATGGCAATCTCCCAATCCTTTGGTATGGTCTTGTTGCACCACGCTGCCTGTAGGACCCTTAAGAGTAATAGGTCGCCTGATGCTCCCATGTACTTAACCATTTCTGGTGTTATACCATCATGCCCTGCTGCTTTGCCCATCTTGATTTTCTCCAGTGCTGCCTTCAGTTCTTCCATCTTTATGTCATCTTCACCATCATTGGTTTTCTCTTCTGTGCTAGTGGTTATCATTTCTGATGCTTCACCATGCTCACCATCCAGGAGTTCTGAGAAATATTCTTTCCATCTTTCCATTACTTCCTTCGGGGCAGTAAGCAATTTGCCTTGCTTGTCCTTTATAAATTTGAGAGGGCATTGTTTTTCCTTCCTCATGTTCTTTAGGGTCTTATAGAACAATTTCTGGTTTTCTTGTGCATCTTTTTCTAGCTTTTCTCCAAATTCTTCCCAGGACTTCTGTTTTGCTGCTAGCACTTTGTTCTTTGCTTCTGTTCTGAGTGTCACATATTCTCTATATTTTTCCATTTGTCCTGTTGTGTTTTTAGCTCCTAAGTATTGTTTCCATGCCATTTTCTTCTCTCTTATTTTCTCTTTGACTTCCTCTGTCCACCAAGGTGTCCTCTTTCTCTTGTTCCCAAGTCGGACTTCACCGCATGCTTCTGCAGCAGCTGTCTTTATGATATCCTTGAATTTAATCCAGAGGGTTTCCAAGTCATCAGGTCGTTCTTCTGTGTTGCTCACCGCTGCAGCAATAAGCCCCTGATATCTGGTCTTAATTTCTGGCGCTCTCAGCTTGTAGGTCCTAATGCTCATTTCTCCTGCTCGTTTACTTGGTTTCTTGCGTGATGTTGGGCAGTTCCTAGGCTGAGCAACTCTTTCAGTTGTTCTTTTGATTGTTAGCAGGTAGTGATCACTTCCAATCTCTGGCCCCCTCCAGACTCTAGCATCTCGGACATATTTGAATGAGCTTCTCCGAACAATGGCATAGTCGATCACTGACTTCTCATTCTTTGTTGGTTCACATCTAGTGTATGCATGTATGCGCTTATGGGGGAACTTTGTGTTTGTAATGATCAGATTCTGCTCACTGCAGAATCTAAGGAGTCGCTTTCCATTGTCATTGAGAGTATCTTCTCCATATCTTCCGATAACTCCACCCCATCTAGCATGGTCATTTCCAACTCTGGCATTAAAATCTCCGAGCATGATAACTTCATCTAGGCAGTCATCCACTGTCCTTTGAAGCAGCTCGAAGAATTCCTCCTTGACCTCTGCTCTCTCATCCTCATTTGGCCCATACACTATGACCAGGTTGACTATGGTTTCTCCTTCTTTTAGTTTAACAACCATAATGCGCTCCGAGACAAAGTTCCATCCCTTGATACTATCTTTTTGATTTTGGGCCACAATGCAACCCACGCCCCCTTTAGCTCTTTCAGACATGGGTACACCACTGTAGAGCAGCGTGTTGCCATCGAGATCCATGACTCCTTGTCCTTTTTTCTTTGTTTCCGTTATAGCCAGGATTTCTAATTTTGCTTTCCTCATCTCTTCCACCAGCTTCTCTTCCTTCCCATTTATACTTCTTGTGTTCCAAGTTCCATAAGTCGTAGTCCGTAGTCCGTTCCAGTTCGTCGCCTTTAGAATCCGTCCGGTTTTCTCTCTTGTGTTGCTAGTAATCGTGATTTAAAGCAAACAGGTGATTGGCCTGTTGTGCCTTTGCATGGTGGAGGGGCTGCCTCCTTACGGCCTCCATGCAGGCCGCCCTCCTCCTTTTTCATCCGGGCTTGGGACCGGCATTGGCGGAGTTACAAATGGAGTAATAACAGATGATAATCTCACACATGCCCCATGTAACTGACTTTGCTTACTAATTTAACTAAAGCACCTCACGTAACTCAATTTCAGCTCTTGGTGCCTAACCCTACGATGCATACCAAGAAACACATTAACTAACGTTAACTTTAACCCTATACCTACCCCTGTTCCCAGTGTATACACAAATAATATTGTGCAAGAAAACACTCATTTCAGACCTATAAAACAAATAGGAAAGAAATCACAAAACAATAAAAGCAATAACAACAGACAATTACGCACCCAACTACAGTATCTATTTTGGCACAATGATTACAGTAACCTACACATAAACCTGCTGCAACATGTCATCACCTGTTTTGTTTGAGGTTTCACCGTCAACTGTTAAAAAGCACATAAACAAAGATGTTGCATAACATTAATCCTAACCTTCCCGCTGTCACATCATACTGACAAATAATAAATCTGAGAAAAAAAAATTATCGCAAGACTACATTGAACATTAAAATTAACAAACAATAAACTTCCAATTTGCCCATTATAAATCTGCTATTGAATTCTGACTTAACAATAGACATCTTGGCTAATTTGGGGTAAAGACGACCATATAGTCCATGGTGCTTCATTTTACCCACCAAATTATGAACACAATATAGAATACTTAGCTTTTTTAAAAATGGCATCTAGCGGTAGTTCCAAGTGTGGTTTTTTACAGCGATAAAAATGCTTCTTGTCTTGAGAGTTCAAAAATGTTTCAGAGAATTCAAATTTACTGACTAAATCATAAGGTATAATAGGATTTGATTGGCTGCTATGAGAGATCTCATTTAAAAAAAAAAAGACGCTGAGAAATCTTGAGATGTAAAAATTGGAGAAAAAAAAATGGATGAGCAAATATTTTCAGTTTTTTTTTTTTTTGAGAAAATCCATACAACGACCTTGTATGGGCATACACAGCTGAAAGTGTCAACTTCCCATAAGTTGTATTGGAATCCCATACAGGTTGACAGGTATGGATGATCTTGTCATTTCATTTCAATTCTTCAAGCCTTACTACTTGTTATGAATGTTTCTCTTCTCTGTGAAAAAAAACAGCTAAGATCACGTCAAAAACATTTATCACATTCAAGGTAAAGTAGATTTTTTTTTTCAAGAAAAGAATAGGAATGGTCAAAGCTACATTAAACAACATGAGATAAATACTGATATCTAAACAATTATCTAACAAATTAAAACTAAGAATCATCAATAATTGTTCACAAAAATATGTTGATCCAAAAATTTAAAGAAGCCCAAATGCAAATTTCTTCAGCTGAACATAGCTGTCGGGTAAACAGAGTTGGAGGGACGGACAATGATATCAAAATAAGAATACAAAAAGCAAGAGGAGCTTTCATTGTATTGGGAAACATATGGAGAACATGAGAAATCAAGCCCAACACGAAAATAAGAATCTTCAACTCAAATGTCAAGTCAGTCCTATTGTATGGCTCTGAGACATGGAGAGCAACAAAAACAACAACCAAAAAGCTACAGGTTTTTATAAATGGATGCTTGCATAGAATAGAAGGACTGAAATGGTATGACAAAGTCACAAATGTGGAATTGCTGACAAGTACCAGTGGAACAAGAGTTGAGAAGAAGACGCTGGCGATGGATAGGACACACATTGAGGAAACCTGTTTATAGCATTACAAGGCAGTATTTGTTCTGGAATCCACAGGGAAAGAGAGGCAGAGGTAGAACAAAAAACACATGGAGAAGAGAACTGGATACAGAGGTGAAAATGATGAGGAAAACATGAAAAGAACGAGCGGATGGCAACGGACAGGAGGAATTGGCATGTGTTTGTTGAAGGCCTATGCTCCTCGGGGAGCTAAAGGGTATTGATCAAATTTTCATGGTAAATCATTATCAGAAGGAATTTTTTATACCGGCAAGCAACTACATCAGGAAAGTTTCATTTGCAAAAATGGCGGTTACAGTCTGCATCGCTTGGGTGCGCGACGGACATTTCGTGAAAAAACTTATTTATTTCATAATCGAAAATTCTGTAATCGGTTATGAATCCAAAAATAGAAATATGGGAAAGCATTTCTCTTGTCTTTAAAAATAAAAATGACAAAATCTAGGGCCCCCTCCCGCAACACCCAAAAGTTAAGTCCACGAAAAGTGTAAGTCAAAAGGTGGTTTTAGTGCACGGGAACTAAGTGTTAAGTAGCCGAGGGCCAAGAGCCGCACGAGATGGCTCAAAGAGCCGCAGGTTGCCGACCCCTGGTCTAGGCGTACTTTTATTAAACTCCTATCATACCTCAGAAATGCAGCAATATTACGGGAAGAAGTGGAAGAGGCTATATGTTCGATGAAAGGAGGGAAGTCACCGGGTGTGGATAATATCCCAGCAGAGCTCTTGAAATATGGAGGACCAGATATAGTAAAAATCATGACAACAATTTGCCAGAAGATATGGAGTACAAAAAAATGGCCAAAAGAATGGACGCAGTCATTAGTAATACCGCTTCCAAAGAAAGGAAATCTAAAAATGTGCAAGAACTACAGAACCATTAGCCTTATTAGTCATCCAAGTAAGGTGATGTTAAGGATACTTTTGAACAGAATAAAACAGAAATCAAAAGAAATCTTGTCAGAGGAACAGGCTGGCTTTAGACCAAAAAGAAGTACCTCAGAACAAATCTTCAATATTAGATTACTTATCGAAAAACATCTCCAACATCAACACGATTTATACCATAACTTCATCGATTTCACAAAAGCCTTCGATCGAGTCTGGCATGAAGGCTTATGGCAAGTAATGAGAAAATTCAATTTTGATACCAACATCATAGATATCATTGAAGCACTATACAAGGACGCAAGCAGTGCTGTTTTTGCAAGCAACGACATTGGAGAATTTTTCAAAACAACTGTAGGAGTTCGGCAGGGATGTATCCTGTCCCCAGTGCTCTTTAATATTTATCTAGAACATATTATGCAGGAGGCTCTCTACGATTATAAATCAACCATATCGATTGGAGGCCGACCTCTGTGCAACCTACGTTTTGCTGATGATATTGATCTGATAGCTGGATCAGAATCAGAACTTCAAGACCTTACCTCTAGACTGGAGAAAGTAACAAGAACGTATGGGATGGAAATTAATATAGAAAAAAGCAAGATATTGGTGAATAGCCATAAGAAACATGTTCCGACCAACATTACGTTAAATGGGCAAACGTTAGAAGAAGTTAATACCTTTAAATATCTCGGGTCCACTATATGCAGTGATGGAAGATCAATTAAAGAAATCAAGACAAGACTTGAGATGGCCTCAGCTGCCATGACAAGGTTGAATGTGATCTGGAAAAGTAACATCAGTTTTCCTGTGAAGATCAAATTATACAAATCACTTGTATTATCTATTCTCTTGTATGGGTGTGAGAGCTGGACACTCACTGCAGATACGGAGCGAAGGATTCAGGCTTTCGAGCATAAATGTTATAGAAGAATTTTGCGCATTTGCTATAAAGAGCACAAAACAAATGTCTATGTTAGAGAGAAGATAAACACCTATGCAGGCCACCAAGAACCACTTTTGTCAACAGTGAAACGTCGAAAGCTTGCCTGGTTTGGGCATGTAACTCGTCATGACTCCCTTTCGAAAACGATCCTTCAGGGAACAGTCGAAGGTAAACGGAGAAGAGGAAGGCAGAGAAAATCCTGGGCTGATAACATCAAAGAATGGGCAGGACACGGTTTTTCCACACTTGTACGCATTGCTGAGGATAGAGAGCAGTGGAGGACCCTGTCTGCTGATGCTTCCACCATGGCACCCCTACGACCCATGACCGGTTACGGGCTGAGATGAGATGATGATCATACCTCATAATCTAGTTCCTGTTTTATTTGAGTTGTTTCTTGACACTCCTTCGTCTTCGTACAGTTCTGTGGCATGATTTCTTTTGGAATGCAAATGATGTCTTTCTCAGATGAAGGAAAGACAAAAAATATAGGTGCGCATCTTTCGCCTTCACATGTAAACAACCGAGCTGGCAAAATGGTTACATCGCTTGCTTGTCGAAACAGAGTTACCGAGTTTAAAACCAGATAGTGCCCGCTCGTAAATCTAGCCAGCTGTAAATGGGTAGCCTTCACTCTGCTCTTAAGCTAAAGATAATAAAGACATCGAAGAACAGAACTTTTCTGACACAACGACGCAGTCAGCGACTCATAGCTTGACTGCCTGCGTCAGGACCAGCGAACCAGAGCTGGTCAAGACCGCACTCCACCTCCACGTGGTGGTCCTGGAAACAGTCTTCAGCTGTGCAGGCTGGCTGAGCGAGTGTGGATCGAAATGGGAAGGCAAACCCGGTCCTAAAAAATGCCGTGCAGAAGTCGGATGTGTCGACCGAAAGGTGCAGATATCACAGCTACGTTGTAAACAGACACAACGCAACCACCGTCCTTTTCAGGGCGAACGAAGAAGAAGAAGAAGAAGAATATTTTAAAGTATTGAGTGACCTCCCCTTACAGGAGTATTCGTTGTATGTCAGGATCTTTTATTACGCGCTTTTATTTAACTTCACTTGTATGTCACTTTTATGTCACTTTCAAATCTTGCAATCGATTTTTCAATCACTTCCAGATGAGCGATAGCTCTGAAACTTGGCAAAATTGTGCATTCCCGATGACAATACAATTATCAGTCAATTATTTAATATTAAAATTATGATATTATGGGTAATTAAAGTTTTTCGTAAAGAAATGTGAACAAATCAGGGGCAATATTAAAAGTTAATTAAAAATTCAAGAGTACGTGGTGTGCTTTATTTTTTTTCTATGCGTAAAACAGGGCAGTACTCAAACAAGTGTCTAGCTAAATCAAGGGAAACAATCCAAATTATAAAATTATGAATCAAGGGAAAGTCGATTTCGATCTCTAGATGGCCTTCAAATCAAAGAAATTGATTGCATCACATTAACAGGCACAAAGCCATGTAATATTGACGCTCTAAAAGAAATGGATCGCTTAAGAAATTTAAGACCAGATTTACAATAAGTAACAATATTGTTTATATTTTAGTATGACAATTTTTCTAACACTAAAAAGAAAAAACATAAAAAATATTTTAAACACGCTTTTAATGCACTAAAAACCCAAAAATAATTTTTCAATGAGTTTATAGCTTGCAGTCAAAAAATGTAACATGGAATTAACAAAAAGCGTGGGATGCTGATTCTGCATGAAATTAACTTCTGCTTTATACTTCAATAGACACTTATGGATAAAATATATGATAAGCTCTTAAGCGCCCCTCGGTGTTTGTCAATTTGATGTTACATTTTGTGACTGCAAGCTATAACTTACTTACTTAGTCGTTCCCCTTCTACCGTGAGCTATAAACTCGTTGAAAAATTATTTTTGGGTTTTTAGTGCATTAAAAGCGTGTGTTTAAAATATTTTTGTTATATTCTTTTATTTAATTTTGAAGAAGGCCTATTCAAATTTATTCACAAGTAAATTTTATGAAAAAAAAGACAGATCAAAAGGCTGCAACGTTATACAAATGCCAATAAGTTGTTTCATCCCTTGGCCAAACAGTATCAAAAAGCTTATCCGTTATATTTGACTTTCCATCCAAATCACTCATTGAACATATTACGACGGACATCACAAAAGATACGATGTAAGGCTATTCCCATGGCAAATATTGCTGTAGGAAAGGGAAGTGTTATAGACTTAAGTATACTACGACCAGTTTTATGAGATGAGGTGACCGGATCCCTTCCTATGTACATTCTTTAACTCAAACAGAGGGAGCCACGGTAACGATGTAGTTAGTGCACTGGCTTCCTAGCTTGGTGGTTCATGGTTCGATCCCCAGTTGAGGTGGGATTTTTTTAGACCGCAAACGGCTCCGTGGTCAACCCAGCCTCATGAATTGGGTACCAGAACAACTCTGGGAAGGTTAAAGCGGCCGGCGTGATGCTGACCCACCCTAGCATACCGATGGTCAAGAAAATATAGGCCTAACACCGTATTCCCAATATCCCTCAATAGGCGTGTAACGGGATCCTTTACCTTTTTTTTTTATAACTCAAACAAAGTCCAGAACTTTTTTACAACTAGGAAAACTGGTTTTGAAACCAGAATCTGGTTTCTATAAGACAAAGTTGAACGTCATCAGTTAGAGATTAGACCTTATACATTTTGTTTCAAAACCTTGAGTGTTGCTAGCTTCTAGTTTTATTGCATATGATTAATGTTGGAAGGAAAGTTCAAAAGCTATTCAGTGGGGTATATGGAAGATGAGACAGGTTTGTATTTCAGAGCTGGCATTTGTCTACGATGTTGCCCTGATTGCTAAATCAGAGGGACATCTTCGATCAAACATGCAAGTCTGGAAGGAAGATCTGGAAAATAGAGGGATGGTTATTGTCACGAAGTGAATTTACGTTTATAGAGTTTGCCTGAATGAAAGCAAGACCCTAGTATGAGAAAGTCTGAGAAGATAGAATTTAGATGAAAATTGACATGCCTGTGGACAGATGAGACTATTGGCTCAAGGGCTAGAACCAGGATTTGACTCTCCCCTTGCCGCTTCGTGACAACAGAGAACGCTATAGAATCACCCTCCTCCAACTACCTTTAAACACAAGGAGATAAGGTTATAAAACGACCACAGACACCACTATACAGACAACAAAGAGTAAGTATAGTAAAGTGTAGAAGCTGATCCAGTATACAGTATATATATATATATATATATATATATATATATATATATATAAATATATATATATATATATATATATATATATATATATATATATATTTTTTTTTTTTTTTTTTATTATTTATTTACACAATCAAACATAAAATTTCATCATACATCAATCAAATAAATAGCGTGCACTGTTGCACGGCCTGAAAAACAAAGTAACAATTAAATTGGTAGACACTAGAAAAACCCCAATTCCATTCACTCCTCCTGTCACCCTGCTGGGGAACAATAATATGATTAGTGATTTAAACAACTCTAATTATGTGGGGCTGTCAACTTTAGCCTCCACTCTCTAACACAAATAATATTTCTGTGGTCTCAGTCCTGTTGACTCTTCTTCACCGAACGTCTACACAACTTCAACCTTGTTAGGCGATATGCGTCGCTAACTAACACCACTGGAAATGCTACAATAATAGACTTGGCTTACATCGATGGCTCAGTGTCTATCCGTCAAAGGGATAATAAACCCGACCCTACTGGTCCTGTCTATTCTCTCCCTCCTTTTCTCTCTCTCTCCTGGTCTCACTGTCTCTCTAACACTCGACTTCGGATGATGCGGCGTCTTCGTTACGCTCTTCTCTCGTTACTTTCAGGACCCAGGTATGGTAACCCTGTCACCTGCTCCTGAATTCGGTGATGATGATGATATTCGGGTATCAAGCATGAGAAACTTGATTCACTGTAGAAACTTCTATGCTGCTGAATAGCTTCTATAACTTTCCACTTTTAACCCGCTCCGGATTTAGAGGAAACCAAAGCATTGATTTTTAGCTGTATACAATTACACCAGTGTCCCGGCCACGTGCCGTTGTCGGAGACTATAATAGCGAAGAGCTCTGGGTTTTTATGATAAATAAACCCCGTTCCCGCTAAAGCATGGGCACTTCACTGCAAGAGACCGTAGGTTATTTTTATTTTTTGCTTCTGACGATAACTCGAGTCCTCTGACCACTGAGATATGTCCTTTTGCCGTGGATAATTTGTATTGGCAAATTATGCTCCCCCACTGTTTGCCGTGACTCGCTGAAATTAAAAGAAAATGCGCTAATGTACACCAACTCCAACATAACGCATCTCTAACACATATAGCTCCCATAATCTTTACAACTCCCCTACTCAATACCTCACTCGTTGTGTACAACAATACATAAATAATACTACCCACGTGGCACTTAAATCTCACTCCTCCTACTCCCCTTCTCTCGTTCTGAACAACGATACATAAAATAATACTAGCCCACGTGTCTCTTCAATCTCACTCCTTCTACTCCCCTTCTCTCGTTCTGCACAACAATACATAAAATATTCCTACCCACGTGTCTTCCATCTCACTCTCTTTCTACTCCTCCCTTCCCTCAACTTAAATCTTCCAGGTAAGTAAACAAAGCCCCAGACACTAGCTGACGGGTTACGTGGTTGTTACGCACGGCTAACCACGTGTCCAAACATTTCAACTAGGGAAATCCTTTGTCCGACATTCCCATTACACATTGGGTTCCCGACTTAAGCCCCAATTTAAATTAAACCTCGTGCTATAGGAATAATTTACTCCCCTAAGCCGTATAATTCATTGATAACATAAATCTGTACCCTCCGACTGCATTTCTCACATTTAAGGCACGATAAAATTAACGTACACACAATGGAGATCCCAATAAAATTACATAGGTAAATACACAGGAATAAATGGTGGTTTTACACAACATTCTACAACTATGAGCACACGTGTATCTCATAACGTCACACGCTAGTATTTACTGCTAAAATCCTAGAAAGAATTATGCACACTTTTACATTTACATCGTTCTTCAAAGATAATAATGAATGGCGCTACCGTTTAAATTTTTAAGTTAATGTCCCCGAAGAAGTTTACTTACGGGTCGAGATTTCTGAAAGAACCCTCTAAAAAGTAAACGATAATAAAATTTTTACATACCAATTACCGCTGTTTTTCCCCGCAGTGGAGACGATAATACGAAGTTGCACGGCAGGCAATTATTTTTTTCATAGAGAACGATCCCCCGTCTAACCGACTATTTATACACAGGGAACCACTCCCGCTGATCGCCTACGTATCTGCTAAGCTATCCACTCGGACCAATGGAAACGCTAGAAGAATAAAAGAGCTAGCGACCTACGCCAATCAGATTTGAAAACGAGCAGACCTCGTGTCCAAAAAAGGCATCACGTTACGTGACGTTTCTGACGCGTCATACAGGCGTGCACGAAAATAGCGATTTTCGTAAACAGTGAAAATCTACGTGATCGCGGAAAATCAGAAGAAAGTAAAACTGGTGGGAGTAAGAAATAAACCTACCGTCATAAAAAGAACCCATTTAATTACCTACACAAAAATACCAAACACGATATATATTCAAATGAGAAGAAACATGCCAACCACATATAGTTACAAAGTGAAGAAGAATGGTGAAAACTCAAATAGAAGAACAGACTCGGGCCTGTTGAAAGACAGAATTACAGTGCAGCATCACAGTTATCAGCAGCTCCAAAACAAAAACCATGGTCATCTCAAGAGAAGAAAAATAAGGCAACATATTATGGTGAGGGAAAAGCGCTTGGAGCAAGTCAACCACTTTAAAAACCTTGCCGCTAATATCGACTGCAAGGGAGGCATAAGAGAAAATTTGGCCACCTGAAGAGCCGCAGCTGGGAGACGTTTTTAGGCAATACATCGTAGATTCCTCCGCAGGAGAGATGAGCAAGAGGACGACGATGACTATATACTGCTCCACGTAAGTCCGCGCATGAACATATGAACAGTCATGGGCAACAACTGAAACCTACAAAACCAGTTCTAAACTTCAGAAATGAGGTATCTGAGAAAAGTGGTAGAAGTAACAAGAAGACACATGGGCCAGACTGTTAAAAGCTGGTTTGTACTTCTAGGGAAGGATGTTATAGAACTTTAATATAAACTCCAGCTCGTTCCGGATTCATGCTTTCATTGACATCGACTTGGTGTAATATGAGAACTGGGTGGTAAATACAACAACAACAGGCTAACTCGAGTCAACGATACTAACGAGTCTGGAACTCTTGCTAACGGTTCTACATGTTCACTACGAAGATACTAATGATGAACAAGGCATGTCAATGAATAGATAATCAGATACATGCACGCAGCTTCCAGCCAAACTTCATTTCCGTCACGATGTTTACAACAGGACCATATTCCCTATGGCCTTCAGACACGTATAATCAGCTGACCAATGACTTACAACGACTAGTTATCCCATTAGTCAGGCATACACCACTTTGCCTCAACGGCAAAACACAGAGAACGTACAATGTAACCGGGCTGGTTACAACATCAATGTAAGAATGTGTATGACCGGGTCAGTTGGCCAGTCAATTGTGTATTTTGATGGGAGCTAATCCTTTATATGTTTCTGTTCAAGTGTTTACAGGCCTTCCGCCTGAGATGGAGATTCTTGACTGAAGTTTAATTTTCTTCCCAAGTTCGTTCTTACCCTTTTAGGTTAGTGATAAGCAATACATCGTATAATGGTTTTGTTATAATCCAACTGTAACACAGCAATGTAGAAAATTCAATCAGAGTTTATTTTGGCGTCATTAGACAAGCACTGCCAAATATAGTGATCTGGCCGCGGATCTGAGACACGAGGGGTTCACTACAAGGGTCATGGCTGTTGAAGTGGGCGCAAGAGGGCTTGTGGCTGCATCAATGTATGATCTATTGAAACTGTTGGGGCTGAAGGGACAGGCGAGAACAAGGGCACTGAAGAGGCTTAGTGAAACTGCCGAAAAGGCATCAGGCTGGCTGTGGAACAACCGCAATGGGCAATGGAAATCGTGACAATAAACGCTGCGGTACAGAAAACACCAGGAATTTTTCTAAGTCCACAAAACGCTGAGTTTTGTGGTGTACTAGTGAGCGGGCTGTGACTGAGGGGCAACAGGCGATGTATATTATAGGAGGTGTCAGAGTCAGAATTTCAGTGGCTAGGCTCGGCGGCTTCGCGATGGTGTCTCAGTGTGTGCGACGGAACGAACGGAATAATTTGTCTTCTCTTTGTTACTTTCACAATTGCCTCCACGGCTGGCGGAGTTGTGGATTAAAGTTGCTACCATAAGTGAAATGGGTTCATTTTCGATACAAGACAACAGGAGGCTGAGACGCTTGGGAGTCATGACCCAAGTGGGCCCGCCCCCCTTAGAGTGTAAAGGAGTATACTGGGCCGAAACACTTGTCCGATGGGGGGACTTCTTCTGATGATCAGATTGCCTCCTGTTATATCGCTCTGTAAAGAGTTTCCTATCATAGTTACATGGTCAAACCAGTGACGATCGGGAAAAGACCGATTGACTTCTGGAAAGACAGATGACACTGGGAAAGACTAGAAACCGACTGACCGGGTTAGCACCCCGTAAGCTGTATTCAATTGCTACAGGACCCAAAAATGATAGATGCCCCCAGGATTCACCGAAAGGGGGGGGGAGAATGATGAATCCACAGGCGCCTCATTGGAATCGACCAGACCCGTTACACGGACTTCGAGCTCTGAACAACGGCTGGAATTTCCATGTGCCTGTGGTAGGGAGTTCTCTACTCAGAGAGGAATGAAAATCCACCGAACGAAAAATGGGTGTGGGAGGTCATCTGGGGGAGATCAACAGCGCTCTGTCTCGACGGATAAGACGTTAGAAGAACGCAGCCAGGAGTCAATCCACAGTGCTGAGTACATTCAAGTTGATCTGCCTGATGATGATCTCACACACTTCTTGGACGGGAAGAGAGATGCAATCAAGTTTCCACCTGCCAGTGCAAAAGGGCTTTGGGAACAGCTGGACGAAGCCTTGGCAAAAGAGTTGGATAACAACCTGAAGCAGATAAGTTTGGAGAAGAAGCTGGAAATCTTCGGCGACATAATATATCTGCACTGTCGCAAAGTGTTCGGAGTGAGGGAGGCAAGGGAAAGTAACCCACCACGAAAAAGTAGAAGACAAATTAAAATAGAAGAAATCAGGAAACAGAAGAAGCATGCCCGAAAACTTTTCAAGAACGCAGTTGCCACAGAGAAGGAAGGGTTACGACAGGTTTGGGAGCACCTGAAAGGCCAACATAATGCCCTTTGTAGAGCAGAAAGGTTGTGCAGGAAGAGAAGGAAGACTCGAAGGGATAGGGAAAGATTCTTCAGGGAGCCCTTCAAGTTTGCCAAAGAACTGTTTGAGCAGCCACGGTCGGGTACGCTAAACATCAATAAAGAAGACCTGGAAGAACACCTTAGAATGACATTCAGATGGTCGCAGAGATGAGCCGCTCAGCAGCATGGCAGGCCTTAAATGGCCGAGTAAGCCAGGAGCTGAATTTAACACCAAGCCCCCAACGGTGCAAGAGGTAGAAAGCATTGTCCAGAAAGCTCGGTGCAAGTCAGCTCCAGGTCCTAATGGTGTTCCATATGTGGTGTATAAGAGATGCCCTGAAGTGCTCAAACGACTGCTCCGTTTACTAAAGAATGCGTGGAAAGCCCAGCTTGTAAGCAAGGAATGGAGAAAGGCGAACGGAGTCTACATCCCGAAGGAGCAAAATTCCACAGACATCAGTCAGTTCAGGCCAATCTCACTACTCAATGTGGAAGGGAAGATATTCTTCTCAGTGATGGCGAAAAGACTCACTACATACCTCCTGGCAAATGGGTACATTGACACTACCATTCAGAAAGGAGGTATCCCAGGTACACCAGGATGTCTAGAGCATGCCACAATGATCTGGGAAGCAATCCAAAAGGCAAAGTCTGACAGAACAAACCTCCATGTAATCTGGTTGGATCTAGCGAATGCTTATGGATCCGTTCCACACCAGATGTTGTGGCAGGCCCTAGAAATGTATCATGTTCCACAAGAGATTGCAGCAATGCTGAAGCTGTATTTCGCAGGGTTTGCTGTCAGATTTTCAACCAGAGAGTACACAACGAAGTGGATTGGCCTTGAAGTTGGAATTGCAATGGGGTGTACCATCTCTCCGATACTATTCGTGATGGCTATGCAGGTAATCCTCAATGCGGCTGAAGGAATGGCTATAGGTCCAAAGCTCGGGGGAATGTGTCACATGCCACCGCTCAAAGCATTCATGGATGACACAACAATTCTGACATCAGATGAACATCAGGCCCGGAGGATGTTAAAACGCCTGGATGAACTAGTCAGCTGGTGCAGAATGAGCTTCAAACCCAAGAAGTCGAGAAGCCTATCAGTCAGGAAAGGGAAGATAGCAGAAGACATATTCGTGGTTTCCAACCAAAGAATCCCTACTGTTATTGAGGAACCTGTTAAAAGTCTTGGCAGGGTGTACGATGCCTCATTAAAAGACTCGAAGGCAGTGCAACAGACAATAGAAATGGCAGACAGAGGGCTACAGATCATAGACCAAAGCAGACTCTTGGGAAAGTTCAAACTGTGGTGCCTCCAGTTCATGTTGATACCGAAGTTGCTGTGGCCACTGCTTATATATGAAATAAGCACAAGTACAGTCGAAGCTATAGAGCAGAAGGTCAACAAGTTCATGAGAAAGTGGCTAGGGGTACCACCAGGTCTGTCAGATGTAGCACTGTACTGCAAAAAGTCAAAACTTCTGCTTCCTTTCAAGTCAGTTGTTGAAGAGTACAAAGTTGGAAAGGCAAGGCTTGCAATGATGCTACGCGAGTCAGCTGATGACGTGGTTAAGTCCATTCAGCCCACACTGAAAACAGGAAGGAAGTGGAGAGTGGAAGAAGCTGTTGATGCTGCCCAAGAGTCACTCAAACTGAGGGAGGTAATCGGATACACACAGACGAATAGACGGGGATTTGGTCATGGAGACATCCGCTGGTGGTCCAAGGCATCAAGCAGGGAGCGCAGAGACATGGTTGTTCATGAGATACGAGAGGCTGAGAATGATAAGAGGTTGCAAAAAGCAGTGCAGCAGGTCCAACAAGGCCAATGGACTACATGGGAAGGAGCCCTGCAGAGGTCCTTGACATGGAATGATATATGGCATATGGCACCTCTTAGGCTCAGCTTCGTTGTTAGATCAATGTATGACCTGCTGCCGTCGGCCACCAACCTTGTGAAATGGGGAAAGTCGGATGATGAGCAGTGCCCCCTGTGCCAGGGGAGGCAGACACTCGAACACGTGCTCTCAGCGTGTAAGGTGTCATTAGGGCAAGGGCGATACACCTGGCGCCATAACAAAGTGCTAAATGAGCTTGCTGCGACAATAGATCTAGCAAGAATGAAGGCGAATAGCAAACCCAGGCCGAGCACCGCAAATACATACTTTCTGAGGGCAGGAAAGTCAGCACACCCCAAACCGAGTAAACCTGGTAGCAGTTTACCATCTCTTCTTGATTGTGCAAATGACTGGGAGATGGCGGTAGACCTACCTGGACGAGGGGCATATCCAGAGAGTATCAGAAAATCGCGGAGACGGCCGGATATAGTGCTTCATTCTTCTTCAACGCTTCAGGTCATACTGATTGAACTGACCGTGCCATTTGAATCCAGATTAGACGAGCAACATTCGTTCAAAGCGGCCAAATATAGTGATCTGGCCGCGGATCTGAGACACGAGGGGTTCACTACAAGGGTCATGGCTGTTGAAGTGGGCGCAAGAGGGCTTGTGGCTGCATCAATGTATGATCTATTGAAACTGTTGGGGCTGAAGGGACAGGCGAGAACAAGGGCACTGAAGAGGCTTAGTGAAACTGCCGAAAAGGCATCAGGCTGGCTGTGGAACAACCGCAATGGGCAATGGAAATCGTGACAATAAACGCTGCGGTACAGAAAACACCAGGAATTTTTCTAAGTCCACAAAACGCTGAGTTTTGTGGTGTACTAGTGAGCGGGCTGTGACTGAGGGGCAACAGGCGATGTATATTATAGGAGGTGTCAGAGTCAGAATTTCAGTGGCTAGGCTCGGCGGCTTCGCGATGGTGTCTCAGTGTGTGCGACGGAACGAACGGAATAATTTGTCTTCTCTTTGTTACTTTCACAATTGCCTCCACGGCTGGCGGAGTTGTGGATTAAAGTTGCTACCATAAGTGAAATGGGTTCATTTTCGATACAAGACAACAGGAGGCTGAGACGCTTGGGAGTCATGACCCAAGTGGGCCCGCCCCCCTTAGAGTGTAAAGGAGTATACTGGGCCGAAACACTTGTCCGATGGGGGGACTTCTTCTGATGATCAGATTGCCTCCTGTTATATCGCTCTGTAAAGAGTTTCCTATCACTGCAAATTTCACAATGATTTGATCGTTTTCTACGCTCAACAAAATAGTGTGTGTATCCATTTGAAAATTATATATCCACAAGGAAAAATATATCCACAAGGAAAATATATCCAACGGAATAAAATACAACTTGTAAACTTAGAAAAAAAAACTTGTCTTGATAATCTCAAAGACGAAGTTCACCTAAACACTATAAAACTGCCTTAAAAAGTCCTTCTTCTAAATCTAAAAACTATAAACTATCCTAACTATCGCCCACATCTCTCCTTTTATGTGCAGCTGTTTCCTTTTCCCGCAAATTTTTCACACGACTCATTCTTTTTTTCACACGTTACAATTTTCTACACACGACTCTCTGATTTCGACATTTTGCACTTGACTTTCTGTTGTTTCGAATTTTGTGACATCTCTCTTTTCCATCGACAATGGAAAAAAACCCAAAATAGCAACTCTCACTTCACAAAAATTTCCACTCAAAAACACGCATTCAATATTATTTTCTGGGACTGCACTATCTTTGCCTCGCTTCGTCGTGACTGCTGTCTGAACCTAAAATTTATACTGCGTTTTGTGCAAAAACGCCTTATCTGCTTAAAGTCTGTTATTCTTATTCTATGTAGTGTAATAACTCGTATGAATGGTAGTGTATGCCAAGCGGTCACACCAGTTCTCTCATAGTGCACATACTCCTTTTGCCTCTTGTCGTGCTTAGATAGGTTTTAAAGTTATTTAGGGTCCCACCTGAGTATAGGGGAAGGTGATAAGTACGTGAGAAGTAAAGGTGTAAGAAATATATTTTCACGAGTGGATAGTTTAAGGAGAATATCTGTCTCTGGACTGAGTAGTTTCTCTAGTCCAGCCTATCTATACGACTATAATTTAGTATAAGACAATCTTTCACCTCCCTATATTGAGAAATATAAGTTACACTAACCACACACACACACACACACAGCTATGTGACAACAAGTCACACAAACGTGAAAAAAAAACTATGGTAAATTTGGGTATGGGTCTGACCAACACACAAAGTTTAGTTATTTTGTTGTTTATTATCATTAAACTTTACAAGATCGAATATCTAAAAGAGAAAGATCAATTACATCAGAATTTATACATTGAAAAATAACAGAATACCTGTGCCCTACCCCTTTATTGAGCAGAAAAGGCCCCAACAAGTTAATAACCCCAAAGGTTAAAGGTTAGCACTATGTTACAGTATAGACAGTTAGGAATGAACACAGTTCCAACTAAACGTTATCCAAAAAAATTAAACAATTGTCAAACAGAGTGCAGATAAAACAATGTTTCCTGTACTAAAGAAAAATATTTCACTCTCTCTCTCTCTCTCTGTCATAAGTGGCCACACAATCTCGCTTCTTACCCTATTCTTGTTGAAACAATCTGTTGGACGTAAAAATCCATGAATATGTATATAAGGTCCAGAGTATTTATCTTCCGAATTGGGCCCCAGTCCCTCCACTAATAATTAAATTTTATAAGGGGGACGCCTAATTTAGTGATTGATTCCGGGATCAACAATGTCACCTTGAATAGTTAATACCGAGACTCTCTGAGATCTGGTGTTCACAGTAAACAGGACGAAAACATCTGATCGCCAAAACTGTTAATTATTGTTACTTGATGATGATGGTAAATCCTATCGGCTGGCTCTGGTGAGTGCCGATTCTTAAATAGCGTAACTCTTCTGGATAAATAAATCCACGTGGATACGACTATCAAAAGTCGGGAGAATTGTTATATCTTTTACACCGCAGTGGGCTGATAAAATGCAAAAATTATATCTGGGTATTTGTAAGTCCAGTTAAAATTTAGTATTAAAATGTTCGTTAGTCTCTGTGGCCGGTCCTGTTTACAACTGAACGTGGAAACGCGTAAGCCGAAAGAAGACAACTTTAATCCAATCAGTAAAATGGAGAAAAGGCTCAAAATATAGACCAAAATAAAGCCAAAAACAAACAAAGAGCCAAGGATCCAGACCCCGAGGACGACCCAGAGTCCGCTGGGAGGACAACATTAGACAATCTGTGAAGGACCGAGGACTAGAATGGAACCAGGCCAGGAGAAAGACAGCCGATAGAATAGTCTGGCGCTCTCTCTTCCAAACCTCTACACCTCACGGTAGAAGGGGAACGACAAAGTAAGTAAGTAAGTAATAAAGCCAAATAAAAGACCGCTGGTCGCAGTTGATCAGGTCATGCCTAAAGATGGAGAAACATGAAAAAAATGCTACTAATATATATCTACATATAAGCACACGGTGTCTCTAGCCTATTCCTATCCGGTCAGGTTTTGCTACCACTGCGTCTCTAGATAAGATGAAGGTATGTGCCCTCCCCTGCTCATTCTGCGTGTGCTAACAATCAGCGTACAATGTCAGTTATTATTTAATTTATACATATGCGCACTTTAACAAATATCGCCTGTCGCTAAGTAACTATTAGAGGGTCGGCGTAGGGTCTTTAAGTCGCATGATATTTAAAGAACAGTTACTTATTAAAATTACACAAAATAAAATAAATGTGAATTCTATACAGTCAATTATCCGTCGCGCCTAGTGTATTAATTATTCAACTAAACGTCTCTTTCTGTGTGATAAAGCGGGTGATAAAATTATCATTAGACTGCACAACTGGTACACAATTAGCTACGCGTTATTTTCCACTGGTTCTAACACCTACAAAATTACAGTAAATTAAAGATGATAAACTTTTAACACTTTAAAACGCATAAGCACACATTTGTATTACCAGAAATCCAGAAAGAAAACACCACGAAACTATTAACATATCTATTCCCAATGGTTCTAGATAACGTGTTTAGACTCTCTGAAAAATTATGAGCGATACTGATAACTGATTTGGGAAGACGCAGTTTATATACCATCACGTTATAATGATCTCTTGAGGATGTTAATTTTCACACTCTTAGTGCATAGCAGAAAATCAAGAACCTGCGTTTCTTAGATGAAAGGTCCTCTGAGACGGCTATCGTTTCTCTCGTCGAGCGCTGGTCGACCAACATCAAGAGGCCTTCGTTAAGATAACGGGGTTTCTTTCAAAATCGCTCACGTCTCGAGATGAAAGAGTTATTTTTCAAAAATCCAATGTTATCCCACGTGCGTCTGTCTGCTATCTTGATGATTGACAGATCAGCTCGCGGGAGAAGCTCAGGTAAACAAACCAGAGTTAGCTCCCTGTTATGCTGGCAGGTCGCGGAAGTTGGTAAGCTTTCTGTTTGTTTACATTTCAAGAGAAAGAGGCGTGGATTAAGAGTGAGTAAGGCAGGTTGTGAGATGCTTGACTTTGCGAACAAATCATAGAACTACGCTATGTCCTTATACGTTTTACACACACGTCTGCCTTCAATGCCAAAACTATCAAAAGAACCCAAGGTAACCCCCCTCTTGTCATACCTCACAACGCATCTCACATATTCAATATATTTTATGGGAGTGTTCTGCAGTGCAAGACCATAACCGTGATTACTAAATGTAATCTGCTATGCACCGTACATCAGCTCCAAACAACGACAATGCCTCAAAACCCAGCACCTGCAGACCCATGTAGACCATTTTCAACTACGATGATTTGGCCATGTATGCGCAATTGACGAAGATTGGATAACACAACAAATATGGAAAACCAAGAGCCAGAGATCCATACCCCCAGGGCGACCCAGGGTTCACTGGGAGGACAAAATTAGTCAATCCCCGAAGGTCCAAAAACTAGATTGGAACCAGGCCAGGAGGAAGACCTGTGACAGGACAGTATGACGTTCTCTCTGGCAAATCTCTACATCTCAGGAGAAGAGTATGGACTAAATAGTAAGTAAATAAGTAAAGACTTCTTTAAACTAATAAAATGGCGAATATTCTATTTCGAACGGTAAATTTGCCATTGGGGAGCCTTTTACGTGCGAATCCAGAAACCTGATTTATGCTATCATCTGCAAGAGGTGTGACATGACCTATATTGGTGAAACTGGCAGACGTTTGGCAGACAGGTTTCGTGAGCACTTGAATGACATCTATCATGGTAAACATTTACCGGTGGCTCTTCACTTCAATAGCCCCGACCATTCAGGTAACTCTGACATTCATGTAACTGCCCATCTTTCATGTACCGGCGACGACCGAACTCGCTTCTCGTTGGAGAATCGTCTCATTTTTCAAATGGGAGTTTTATCTCATGCTGGCATTAATGTCCAGCATCAGTTCGCATAATTATGGTGGCTTCTGTCTCTGTTTCATACTTTATTTCTTCTGTCGTTATTTTCCTATCCATCCTTATTTTTGCTATAGTTCGTTTCGTTTCCTCAATTATCTTTTCTTAGCCGTCACTAGCCATACGTCACTTCCGCGTGACGCCTTATTTTTTCAGCCATCTTGAATGTTTCTTTCTTGGATAGCGCTAAGTGATATTTTTTTACTTGTTTTAATAGTGTTGTTCATTTCTGTCTTCGTTTCGGTGATTATTTACTTTCTTGTTTTGACATGTCTTTCTGGTTTTACGATTTTCGTGCATTATTACTGTTATCTTTTCATCTGCTTGTATCGCTCATTTGGCGTTTTCCTCATTATCATAGATTTTTGTAGCACCTATATGTAGTTCGTGTCCTTGTCACCTGTTCGTAACTGTGGCGGACGAAGGGTAAAACCCGAAACGTCCCTTGTTTCATGTGTACCGTTTACTTGTAAAACTGATTTCATACCATATTATTTTTTAATTTATATATTCTATTTCGAGCACAGTCAGCTGTTTGTCTGGTTTTGTTGGTTTGTATTTGATGTGTTTTATCCCCCATAACGTGAGATTGTCTGCTTTTGTTGGTTTGTATTTGATGCGTTTTTCCCCCATAATGTGAAATTGTCTGCTTTTGTTGGTTTGTATTTGATGCGTTTTTCCCTCATAATATGAGATTGTCTGCTTTTGTTGGTTTGTATTTGACATGTCTTTATCCCCATAATGTGAGATTGTCTGCTTTTGTTGGTTTGTATTTGATGCGTTTTTCCCTCATAATGTGAGATTGTCTGCTTTTGTTGGTTTGTATTTGATGCGTTTTTTCCTCATAATGTGAGATTGTCTGCTTTTGTTGGTTTGTATGTGATGCGTTTTTCCCTCATAATGTGAGATTGTCTGCTTTTGTTGGTTTGTATGTGATGCGTTTTTCCCCCATAATGTGAGATTTTCTGCTTTTGTTGGTTTGTATTTGAAATGTCTTTATCCCCATAATGTGAGATTGTCTGCTTTTGTTGGTTTGTATTTGATGCGTTTTTCCCTCATAATGTGAGATTGTCTGCTTTTGTTGGTTTGTATGTGATGCGTTTTTCGCTCATAATGTGAGATTGTCTGCTTTTGTTGGTTTGTATGTGATGCGTTTTTCCCCCATAATGTGAGATTGTCTGCTTTTGTTGGTTTGTATTTGACATGTCTTTATCCCCATAATGTGAGATTGTCTGCTTTTGTTGGTTTGTTTGAGGGTTTTTTCCTAAATATAAAATCATATCTGGTTCTGTTGGTTTTGGATGAGAATCTTTCCTCCAAAGTATATTAACATGTCTTGTTCTGGTGGTTGTGTTTGACAAGTTATCTCCCCTAAATATGAGAGCATGTCTGTTTATGGTGGCTGGTATTACCAGTGGTAATGTTGGACAAGATAATTTTTTTTAAAAATATTAGAGCAGGAGTCAGCAACATTAGGTCACAGGAGAAACTTTGGTAGATTCCTTGGTGATGAAAAGGGGGAGGGTAAGGGGAAAATTCAGGCCATCAGTATTTTGACTAGTCCTTTTTCACCAGCAGCTGAAAGTACAGAATCCCCAATATTAAACGTAATTGTTTCACCTGTTTAGCTGACAGTTAAAAGTACAGTGACCCAGAATTTAAGGTTGATCAATATACTTTGTTGCTATAGGCTTTCTTTGAGCTTTTCGTTGACTTTGAATCCCGTTCAACCTCTGATGGGTTATAATTAGGATATATATTTTCAATTCCAAATAATATGAAAAACTGCCGATATGAGAAAGTGGCATCACATTTGTCAAATCATTGTAAATAGGGACAATCACAATTGTGCTAATACGTTTAAAAAAATTATATATATATATATATATATATATATATATATATATATATATATATATATATATATATATATATATATATATATATATATATATGACACAGGGTATTTTGTATTAAATACACATATGCCTTAGTCCTCGAAATACTACACATGAGAGAGAGAGGGGTGGAGTGGAACACATTCAAATAATAACGAACACTAGCAATGTTCCCAACTCTGTCTAATGTATTCAAATAATTATCACCACAAAATCACAACAATATATGTAGTTAGCGAAGTGTAACACATTGATGAAAATCTCAGATAACCGAATGCCTTATCTTCTCACAACTAAATATCCTCTTGCATTCGACAATACGAGTCGGCCATCATCACCAAAACCCTCATCGCTCTCTCTACTCTCTCTTCTTCACTGCCCAATCAGAACGCCCCTTGCGTTCACCCCTGACCTGCTGACGTCGCAGTTTCGTGTTGTTAAGTTAAGTGTATAAGAACACCTCTCACACCCGACTGACATTATGTACCCGCCCCCAGCGGAGCACCGCCAGTCCACAGCTGTGTTAATCACACTGTGACATCTACTCTCCCCCCCCCCTTCCGGAAAAAAAACAAAGTTTTTTTTCTTCTTTTGGAAGGCGGCTGGGCGCACTCCAAACACCCAACATCCGGCTTTTGAGCCAAGTATACATTCATATCCTTCTTGTCTTCACATATCTTGCATACTCACTTAAACATCGTGTGGGGTGGAAAAAACCCAAGAAAAAAAAACAAACATTCTACAAACGAGACAGAGTGTCAGCTACAACGTTGAGCTTACCCTCTAGGGGTAAAACAGTAAATTTGTACTGCTGCAGTAAGAGAGCCCAACGAGTTAACTTCGAGCTTGTCGATTTCGACGACTGTAAAAATGAGAGTGGTCGATGGTCTGTCTGTAATACAAAATGTGCACCTATCAAATATCGGGACAACTTTGAAACTGCCCACACAATTGCCAAGCACTCCCTTTCAATCGTGGAGTACCTAGTCTCAGCCAGCAACAGCTTCCGACTCACATACATCACTGGATGTAAGGTACTCTGGTGGTCTTGCATTAAACAAGCTCCAATTCCTACAGAAGATGCGTCTGTCCGCAAAACAAAGGGTTTGCGTAAATCTGGCATCAGTAAGATGGGTTTCCTAGAGAACACCCTCTTGATTCTAGATAAGGCTATCTCGCAATCTTGTGTCCACACGACCCTATTTGGCATCCCCTTACTCGTTAGCGAGGTAAGTGTAGCTGCAATGGAAGAGAACTGAGGAATGAACTTGTGATAAAAATTCACAAGTCCAATTAGACTTTTCACTTGCTTTTTTGTTTTAGGTGTCTGCAACTGTAAAATCTTTGTAACTGTTACATCTTCCAGTTTCAGGTGCTTATGACCTACAGTATGTCCTAAGAAACTTAACTCTTTAAAACTATGCAAACTTTACTCGGCCGTGCCGTTAAATTATGCTGCCTTAAACACTGCAATAGGGAAGATAACCCCATCATGTGATCCTCCCATGACTCATGAAACAAACATATATCGTCAATATATGTAATAATATCTGATCGATGTCCTAACAATCTTCTCAGCATCCTCACAAATGTGGCGGGCAAAGCCAAAGCACATGACATTGAACTGAAACAATCCTTTCGGGGTGCAAAATGCCGTTAGAGGTTTTGCAGCCTCCGCGAGGGGTACCTGCCAATAGCCTCTAGACAGATCTAATTTGCTGAAATATGTAGCGTGGGTGAGTTGTGTTAACAGATCTTCCTGATTAGGTATTGGTTCAGTGTCAACGACGGTGATGCTGTTCAATCTCCGAAAGTCAATGCATATACGAAGAGATCCGTTCTTCTTGCGAACCACAACCATTGGAAAAGAATATGGTGAATCAGACGGAGAAATGATCCCCAGTCGTTGCATGTCACCAATTTCTCTCTCGACAGCCGATTTGAAATGCATGGGCAATGGATACGGTTTTACCCTAATAGGCTGATCGCATGTCAGAGTGATATCATGACAAATCAGGTCTGTCCGTCATGGCAGATCTGTGAGGACATCCTTAAAGTCCGCTAATATAATCTGTACTTCCGACATTTGTTCTACTGTTAGGTCATCCCCGATTCGCACCATATTCCATGACTCCGAAGGAACCAGGGGTACGAGGGATAACTGGATATTCCTTCACCTTTTTCATTTCCCGTGTCATCAATGACTGCCGTACATGCCACTGTTGCTTCAGTCTGTGCTGCCCTTGTGACTGCTTTCAATGACTCAGGTCGTTCTACATATGGCCTCAGCATATTCACATGAAATACCTTTTCCTTATTTCGGACCGAAATTAGGTAAACGACATCCGTCATTTTTTTAACCACCTTGAATGGTCCTTGCCACGTAATGCTCAAGCGATCCTCTTTAGCTGGTAAAAGTAGCCAAACTTCCTCACCTGGAATCAGGGATACTAGTTTGGAGTTTCGATTTGCGTACTTCCGATACCGTGCTAACGACCCCGCCAAACAATCACGTGCCACCAAACAAGATTTTACAATACGTTCTTTGAGGCTCACTACATACTCATAACTCGTAACTGAGGTGCTATTTGCACATTTTCCAGTTAATGAATCCTTCAATATGTGCATCGGCCCCCTTGGGTTTGCCCCATACAGTAATTCGAAAGGGGAAAATCCTGTACTCTCTTGGGGAGCCTCCCTATAGGCAAACAGGACCGCTGGGAGTAACCAATCCCATTCTTGTGGAGATTCTGCGGTCACTTTTGCCAGCATGTGTTTTAATGCACCGTTAAAACGCTCGCAAACTCCGTTTGACTGAGGGTGATATGGACTCGTGAATGTTTGGGCAATACCCAACAGCCCAGTGATTTCTGACATCGCCTTCGAAATGAACTGACGGCCCCTATCCGATAATATCTCTTCCGGAAAACCAAACCTGCAAAACATCTGCAAAGCCTCTGCGACTGCTTGTGAAGTAATACTCTTCATCGGCACCGCCTCCGGCCACCTGGTGCACAAATCTACCATCGTTAAAATGAAACGATATCCCCTGTCTGAAGTGACCGAGAGGGGGCCTATAATATCAATCGCTACTTTCTGGAAAGGTCGTACTGACAAGTCCGTAACCTGCACTGGAGCTTTGGGAGTTTTGCCTTTATGTCTCATCTGTTGGCATATCTTATAGGACCTACAATATAGTTTAATGTCCTTGCTAAACAATGGCCAATAGAATTGTGACAGCACCCTCTGGCGCGTTCGAGCCACACCCATATGTCCCGCGAAAGGAGAGTCATGTGCAACCTCTAACACTTTTGCTCTAAAACTACACGGTACCACCACTTGTCGCTGAGTTTGTACTCCCTTAGCGAAACACCTAGTGAGAACATTATTCTTGAGGCTCGAACCAATGTCTGGCCAACTTCGTGCACTTTACATCACCTCTCTCGGCAAAGTTGTAAAATTTACGCAATGATCCGTCTGACCGTTGGTGCTGGATAAAGTCTGACACCTGTGTATCCTGACTCCCGTTGACCAATTCCGATGTCTTAGCTTCATGATGCGTCGCTTCTAATGCGTCATCTGCCTTTAACTTCGCCCTAGTAATCACCGCATTGGCCCTAAGCACACGATTGTCCCTCCATTTCCTGATGTCCATCTGAGTACATTCCTGCACCCCTTGCACATTACCCACAATCAAATCCGCTATCGGTGCTTCGAGTACGCAGGCCTGTACTCTACCAGATATGAAGGGAGTGTCCACCTCAATAATGGCAAGAGGGTAATACTCAATGTAACCCCCGAAAGTGACGCATCTTGCTGTCTTACCTATCAAACATGAGTCGTCAATGCAGGATCTACAAACTCCTATAGTTGTGCAACCCGTGTCTCTCAACACAGACACTTCCTGCTTTGCACAAATCCTGGATGCAATTCCAAATGACCATTTTCTTCAAGAGAAGAGAGACAAGGCAGAGTGTGACCACAGATAAGCATAGGCTTACCGTCTGGTTCAAATAATGGTCTACACCCTTCGCAATTCTCATCGTTAAAGGTTTCTAATATGCAAGCCGAATTCGCTCGTTCTGAATTATTAGCACAGACCTTTGCCAAATGTCCTGTTCCCTTACAAAGACTACAGTGCAGCTGCGTATTGCTATCCTTTTTCGGACTATTGTTTGGAGAGTGTCTGACTACTCGGTCTGACTCCTTTTTCTCAAAGGATTTGTTTCTTTGGTAAGGTGAGCTTTTGCGAAATCGTCTTTGTTCCTGCTCGTTTGGCGCATCTATCTGGATCTGATTCCACAGGTACTTATCCTGTCTGTCTCCAGTATATCTGTATTGGTTTCTATTAGATTGATAGTTAAATTTCTTCCTCGGTGATCTATGGTCCCGATATTTGTCATACCGTGCAGGAGATCTGTCTCCTCGAAAGTAGGGTCTATCATAATTAAATATTCTGGGGCCAAATCTATCGGCACTCTTCGATCTATGTTGATTGTAAGGTTTTCTAGTAATCTTTCCTATACTCGTTGAGAAAGTCTCAGAGATACTCTCCCTGTGTATGACCTTTCCTGGATGCGCAGTCACGTATTGGTGTCCTAATTCTGACATCGTACCGATGTTTTTGGGCTTGCGTTCCTGGAAAAACGCAATAAGCTCAGATGAACACGATGACAATACCTTGTCCCGTAACATAAGGTCGAAAAGCCCATCAAAGTCTTTAGTAATACCTTCCATCTCAATCCATCGATTTAATAGCTGAGTAATTTTCGCAATGAAATCCTCAAAATCCTGATTGACGCTTGGTCTCATGTCTCGGAAACGAGCCCGATACCCTTCCGCCGTTAGACGAAATTTCCTTAACAACCTCTCCTTGACAATGTCATAATTTGCTCTGTCGGCTAAAGGGATACTATACAGAGTTTCTAACGCAGATCCTGAAAGCAAATTTCCCAGCAGAACAGGCCATTCCTCCTTCTTTATCTTCCAAGCCAAAATCTCTGCGTCAAAACGTTCCAAATACACGTCCATACTGTCCAAATCTTGATTAAAATTGGGTAACCGTAGTCTATAGGGACGTGAGAATTCTGTGTGATTAATACAGCTGTGGACTGGCGGTGCTCCGCTGGGGGCGGGTACATAATGTCAGTCGGGTGTGAGAGGTGTTCTCATACACTTAACTTAACAACACGAAACTGCGAGGTCAGCAGGTCAGGGGTGAACGCAAGGGGCGTTCTGATTGGGCAGTGAAGAAGGGAGAGGATATTGGGAGAGCGAGGAGGTTTTTGGGTGATGATGGCTGACTCGGATTGCGGAATGCAAGTGGATACTTAGTTGCGAGAAGATAAGGCATTTGGTTATCTGAGATTTTCATCAATGTGTTACACATCGCTAACTACATATATTGTGGTGATTTTGTGGTGATAATTATTTGAATACATTAGACAGAGTTGGGAACATTGCTAGTGTTCGTTATTACTTGAATGTGTTCCACTCCACCTCTCTCTCTCTCTCTCTCTCTCTCTCGTGTGTAGTATTTTCGAGGACTAAGGCATATGTGTATTTAATACAAAATACCCTGTGTCAGGTGGGGAGCTCGTATTTGGGTCCTCGTGTTTGATTATCTTTGCATGTCAATGCAGCGCCAGGTCAGAAATCTATTTTAGGTCACATACACTGTAGGCCTGTTTTTTCAGTCACGTAGTTGTCAAGTACTTTTTTTTTAATAGTGAGTCACGGGTCACGGATTAGCGATACACAGTGAAGTGGGGTATTTATTATGAACAGTACGCTGTGTCAGAGCTAACAAAATGTCAGGGCGACATTGAGCACTCCTCTGGTTAAGAAAACGACGCCGTTGTCTGCCAACGTCTGCGGTGTGAACCAGGTTGTGGCAGGTTCGTTGACATTCATTTTGTTGTCTGCGGGGCTGAGAGGACGAATATGTTGCTGCTAGTACAGGTTGGGCGAACAAGTTGATGGCAGCCTTGGTAGCATTCATTTCAGCGTCTGACTAGTCAAGACTAGAGGCCGCTGCAGCGCCGTTGGAAAGCCAACAGTGGGACAGTGTTGCCACTACACAGTGTTTACTGGCATAGGAGACGACGTACCTGTAGAAATCAAGTGGTTGAGTCTTCTTGTGGAACTGGGTGCATGCCGAACACGGGAACTGGTGCATTACAGTATCAACATTTTACACACGGTCGTTACGGAGGTTGCCAGAAGCTGAACAGTACCAGATTTACGTTACGATCTTTGCCTTATACAAAACACTGCAGTCCATCATCATAAACTGTACTGAACTTTTTCTCACGTAGAAGGCTGCACTACACCTTTGCAAACGGTGGTAACTTTCATGAACTCGTGAGATGTTATTGGAATGGAGCTGGCAAATCCTCGCCTTGTGCTGACGACGAGCTAGTATACAGTTGTGGTATAACTTTGATGCGTGTGGTCTGTCTTTTTGCTTGACATCCCTGTGATATTTCAGTGAAGACAAGGCACTATCTGGTGACAAGTGTGGACTTTGTGCCTTACTCAGGGGTCATCCTAATGGACAATATTTGTAACTTTACGTAACTTTGTAACGTGTCGTTCGTTGTGTGGACCATTGAATCATTAGTGACTAAGGTGCTGTGGATATCAACATTATCATCAGGAACCCAGACCTTCGGAGATCATCAATTTAATTGATTTCTAGTTAATTTTTTTTAAATGTAGTATTATTACTATTATTATATATTATTGGACACTTATTTTTCTTTTAGTACCTTTCTACTGTATAATATGATATAATTAGTAATCATTCTCCTGTGACCTCTTTTCAATTTGGTTGGTGAGTACGTCATCCAACTGGTGTGGTGTTGCAACATACTACCTTTGGTCACTTCATTGTCTATTGTAGGTTTTTGTTGTGTCTTCGTAGAAGTATAATTTTGGTGTCATTTGGTTGTTGTGTGGGTTTAGGATTTTCTCTTTTGCATTGCGGAAAGAGATTAGGCTAAACTGTTCTTTAGGACTGTTGCTAGGTGAATTGTGTGCCGGAGCACGGGCACATAGAGCTGACCCTATTGGCTGCCCTGCATAATTCACGTTGCACATTTTAGTGTATTAGTGGTGAGTGAGTACCGCCAGTCCATAGCTGTGTTAATCACACGGTGACAATATATATATATATATATATATATATATATATATATATATATATATATATATATATATATATATATATATATATATATATATATATATATATATATATATATATATATATATATATATATATATATATATATATATATATATATATATATATATATAATTAAGAAAAAAACAACAAACAAAATCAAGAAGAAACCCTGAACAAGAATAATATTAAAGTGAAGGGGTGTAAAGGCCTGGCGGTTCCAGTTATATAACTGACTTTAACAGATATTTAATTGACTTTCATCTCTTAAAAGTCACAAGCATTGGAATAACAGCATCAGACCTGCACATTCGGTTCCCAGCCACTATATATTAACATTTGTTCGTGTTAAATATTGTTTGACTATATTATGCAGTTCCCTAGGTCTGTCTATTCTCAACACCTCTTCTATATTTATAGGTAAGTTGGATGCTTGCAAATAATCTAATATTGGTATTCTCATTTGGTCATACCTCTTACATTTTCACAAGAAATGCTCTACATTATTGTCTTGAAGACATACTGCACAGTAAGGTTCTTCTATTCTGAAATAGCCTTTTCCCAGCTGTAGTCTGAGAAGTTTCTTATTACTGGCAATTTTCAATTCCCAAGATATCTGACATTTTCTTGTTGGAGCCTTGAACAACTTATATGCATGTCTTCCTTTCAGATTTTTATCCCACTCTGCTTTCCATTCATCTGTTATTAAATCTTTAATTAAGCTCTTAATCTCTGATTTACTCGTCCCTACATTTATTAGATTTTTATCAGATCTACCTTTCTTGGCTTCTTTATCTGCCTTTTCATTTCCCTCTATGCCAACATGTGAAGGTATCCAAGCAATTAAGACTGAACATCCTCTGGAATATAAGTATGTAGTAGTCAGAAATATCTCCTCTGCTATATCAGGTCAACTACATTCTCATAAGTTTCTAAGTGCTTTAATTGTTGAAAGAGAGTCAGTTAAAAATGTTAGTTTTTTAGGAGGGTTATTAGAGAATATTTCTAGTGCTTTTAGTATTGCCACCATCTCTGCAGTGAAAATGGATGTATTTTCAGTGATGCTATATTCTTTTGCCATTTTCCATATTGGAATATATATTCCTATCCCCAATTTGCCATCCTCTCCCTTGGATCCATCTGTGTACACAGTAATGCTGTCTTTTGATATTTGTTGTATATATTTATTGGCTGTGTTTTTAATATTTTCTATATTATTTGTTTTCTTAAGTATTTCTGCTAGGTGGTAGTCCGTGTCTGGTTTCTTGATCTCACATGGCGGATTCACTGGCTTGTATTCACAACTGTTATTAATTGATGTAATTAATGTACCCAGATGGACAATTTCCTCCATACACTTCCATCCTGTAGGGTATCTAGTGGTATTCATTGGATTGGCCTGAGTTGTTAGTTGGCATCTGGTAAAAGCTGTATGTGCTGGGTGAGACTTATCTAACATAACTCCTTTCTCCGTAATTCCAAGGGTAGAATTCCTAAAGCTACCTCTATAGCTCCCATTGATGTTGATCTGTTTACACCTGCTATTGTACATAAAGCCTGATGCTGAATTCAACAACAGGCTAACTCGAGTCAGCGTTACTGACGAGTCTAGAACTCTTGCTAACGGGTCTACATGTTTAATATGAAGATACAGTACTCATGATGAACATGGCATGTCAATGAACAGATAATCAGATACAGGCACGCAGCTTCCAGCCAAACTTCATTTCTGTCATGATGTTTACAACAGGACCATATTCCCCATGGCCTTCAGACACGTATAGTCAGCTAACCACTGACTTACAACGACTAGCTATCCCACTAGTCAGGCAAACTTCACTTTGCCTCAACGGTAAAACACAGAGAATGTCCAGTTCTCTCACAGTGCACATAATCCTTTTCCCTCTGCAGGCTTACACAATGAATAACAGTTCCCACACTGGAATATAACCATCAGCCACTATGGCTTATAGCACGGGACGCTAAGTTTTACACACACGTCTGCCTTCTAGGCCAAAACTATCAAATGAACCCAAGGCCCCCCCCCCCCCCCCCCCCCTCTTGTCATACCTCACAACACATCTCACATATTCAATTTACGAGTATTTTATGGGAGTGTTCTGCGGTGCAAGACCATAACCGTGATTACTAAATGTAATCTGCTATGCACCGTACGGCAGCTCCAAACAACGACAAAGCTTCAAAACCCAGCCCCTGCAGACCCAGGTAGAACATTTCCAACTACGATGATTTGGCCATGTATGCACAATGGACAAAGATTGGATAACACAACAAATATGGAAAAACCAAGAGCTAGAGATCCATACCTCCAGGACGACCCAGGGTTCACTGGGAGGACAACATTAGTCAATCCCCAAAGGTCCAAAAACTAGATTGGAACCAGGCCAGGAGGAAGACCTGTGACAGGACAGTATGACGTTCTCTCTGGCAAATCTCTACATCTCAGGGTAGAAGAGTATGGACTAAATAGTAAGTAAACAAGTAAAGACTTCTTTAGACTAATAAAATGGTGAATATTCTATTTTGAGCACAGTCAGCTGTTTGTCTGCTTTTGTTGATTTGTATTTGACATGTTTTTTCCACCCTAATGTGAGATTGTCTGCTTTTGTTGGTTTGTATTTGACATGTTTTTTCCACCCTAATGTGAGATTATCTGCTTTTGTTGGTTTGTATTTCACATGTTTTTTCCACCCTAATGTGAGATTGTCTGCTTTTGTTGGTTTGTATTTGACATGTTTTTTCCCCCATAATGTGAGATTGTCTGATTTTTTTGGTAGTGTTTGAGAGTTTTTCCCCATAAATATAAAATCATATGTGGTTTTGGTTGAGAATCTTTCCTCCAAAATATATTAACATGTCTGGTTTTGATGGTTGTGTTTGACAAGTTATCTCCCCTAAATATGAGAGCATGTCTGTTTATGGTGGCTGGTATTACCAGTGGTAATGTTGGACAAGATAATTTTTTTTAAAAATATTACAGCAGGAGTCAGCAACTTTAGGTCACAGGAGAAACTTTAGTAGATTCCTTGGTGATGAAAAGGGGGAGGGTAAGAGGAAAATTCAGGCCATCAGTATTTTGACTAGTCCTGTTTCAGCAGCAGCTGAAAGTACAGTATCCCCAATATTAAACGTAATTGTTTCACCTGTTTAGCTGACAGTTAAAAGTACAGCTGGAATTTCCATGTGCCTGTGGTAGGGAATTCTCTACTCAGAGAGGAATGAAAATCCACCGAACGAAAAAGGGGTGTGGGAGGTCATCTAGGGGAGATCAACAGCGCTCTGTCTCGACGGATAAGACGTTAGAAGAACGCAGCCAGGAGTCAATCCACAGTGCTGAGTACATTCAAGTTGATCTGCCTGATGATTATCTCACACACTTCTTGGACGTGAAGAGAGATGCAATCAAGTTTCCACCTGCCAGTGCAAAAGGGCTTTGGGAACAGCTGGACGAAGCCTTGGCAAAAGAGTTGGATAACAACCTGAAGCAGATAACTTTGGAGAAGAAGCTGGAAATCTTCGGCGACATAATATATCTGCACTGTCGCAAAGTGTTCGGAGTGAGGGAGGCAAGGGAAAGTAACCCACCACGAAAAAGTAGAAGACAAATTAAAATAGAAGAAATCAGGAAACAGAAGAAGCATGCCCGAAAACTTTTCAAGAACGCAGTTGCCACAGAGAAGGAAGGGTTACGACAGGTTTGGGAGCACCTGAAAGGCCAACATAATGCCCTTTGTAGAGCAGAAAGGTTGTGCAGGAAGAGAAGGAAGACTCGAAGGGATAGGGAAAGATTCTTCAGGGAGTCCTTCAGGTTTGCCAAAGAACTTTTTGAGCAGCCACGGCAAGGTACGCTAAACATCAAGAAAGAAGACCTGGAAGAACACCTTAGAATGACATATTCAGATGGTCGCAGAGATGAGCCGCTCAGCAGCATGGCAGGCCTTAAATGGCCGAGTAAGCCAGGAGCTGAATTTAACACCAAGCCCCCCACGGTGCAAGAGGTAGAAAGCATTGTCCAGAAAGCTCGGTGCAAGTCAGCTCCAGGTCCTAACGGTGTTCCATATGTGGTGTATAAGAGATGCCCTGAAGTGCTCAAACGACTGCTCCGTTTACTGAAGAATGCGTGGAAAACCCAGCTTGTAAGCAAGGAATGGAGAAAGGCGAACTAAGTCTACATCCCGAAGGAGCAAAAATCCACAGACATCAGTCAGTTCAGGCCAATCTCACTACTCAATGTGGAAGGGAAGATATTCTTCTCAGTGATGGCGAAAAGACTCACTACATACCTCCTGGCAAATGGGTACATTGACTCTACCATTCAGAAAGGAGGTATCCCAGGTACACCAAGGTGTCTAGAGCATGCCACAATGATCTGGGAAGCAATCCAAAAGGCAAAGTCTGACAGAAAAAACCTCCATGTAATCTGGTTGGATCTAGCGAATGCTTATGGATCCGTTCCACACCAGATGTTGTGGCAGGCCCTAGAAATGTATCATGTTCCACAAGAGATTGCAGCAATGCTGTAGCTGTATTTCGCAGGGTTTGCTGTCAGATTTTCAACCAGAGAGTACACAACGAAGTGGATTGGCCTTGAAGTTGGAATTCGATGGGGTGTACCATCTCCCCGATACTATTCGTGATGGCTATGCAGGTAATCCTCAATGCGGCTGAAGGAATGGCTATAGGTCCAAAGCTCGGTGGAATGTGTCACATGCCACCGCTCAAAGCATTCATGGATGACACAACAATTCTGACATCAGATGAACATCAGGCCCGGAGGATGTTAGAACGCCTGGATGAACTAGTTAGCTGGTGCCGAATGAGCTTCAAACCCAAGAAGTCGAGAAGCCTATCAGTCAGGAAAGGGAAGATAGCAGAGGACATATTCATGGTTTCCAACCAAAGAATCCCTACTGTCATTGAGGAACCTGTTAAAAGTCTTGGCAGTGTGTACGATGCCTCATTAAAAGACTCAAAGGCAGTGCAACAGACAATAGAAATGGCAGACAGAGGGCTACAGATCATAGACCAACGCAGACTCCTGGGAAAGTTCAAACTGTGGTGCCTCCAGTTCATGTTGATACCGAAGTTGCTGTGGCCACTGCTTATATATGAAATAAGCACAAGTACAGTGGAGGCTATAGAGCAGAAGGTCAACAAGTTCATGAGAAAGTGGCTAGGGGTACCACCAGGTCTGTCAGATGTAGCACTGTACTGCAAAAAGTCAAAACTTCTGCTTCCTTTCAAGTCAGTTGTTGAAGAGTACAAAGTTGGAAAGGCAAGGCTTGCAATGATGCTACGCGAATCAGCTGATGACGTGGTTAAGTCCATTCAGCCCACACTGAAAACGGGAAGGAAGTGGAGAGTGGAAGAAGCTGTTGATGCTGCCCAAGAGTCACTCAAACTGAGGGAGGTAATCGGATACACACAAACGAATAGACGGGGATTTGATCATGGAGACATCCGCTGGTGGTCCAAGGCATCAAGCAGGGAGCGCAGAGACATGGTAGTTCAGGAGATACGAGGAGCTGAGAATGATAAGAGGTTGCAAAAAGCAGTGCAGCAGGTCCAACAAGGCCAATGGACTACATGGGAAGGAGCCCTGCAGAAGTCCTTGACATGGAATGATATATGGCATATAGCACCTCTTAGGCTCAGCTTCGTTGTTAGATCAATGTATGACCTGCTGCCGTCGGCCACCAACCTTGTGAAATGGGGAAAGTCGGATGATGAGCAGTGCCCCCTGTGCCAGGGGAGGCAGACACTCGAACACGTGCTCTCAGCGTGTAAGGTGTCATTAGGGCAAGGGCGATACACTTTGCGCCATAACAAAGTGCTAAATGAGCTTGCTGTGACAATAGATCTGGCAAGGATGAAGGCGAATAGCAAACCCGGGCCGAGCACCGCAAATACATACTTTCTGAGGGCAGGAAAGTCAGCACACCCCAAACCGAGTAAACCTTGTAGCAGTTTACCATCTCTTCTTGACTGTGCAAACGACTGGGAGATGGCGGTAGACCTACCTGGACGAGGGGCATATCCAGAGATTATCAGAAAATCGCGGAGACGGCCGGATATAGTGCTTCATTCTTCAGCAACGCTTCAGGTCATACTGATTGAACTGACTGTGCCATTTGAATCCAGATTAGACGAGCAACATGTGTTCAAAGCGGCCAAGTATAGTGACCTGGCCGCGGATCTGAGACACGATGGGTTCACTGCAAGGGTCATGGCTGTTGAAGTGGGCGCAAGAGGGCTTGTGGCTGCATCAGTGTATGATTTATTGAAACTGTTGGGGCTGAAGGGACAGTTGAAAACAAGGGCACTGAAGAGGCTTAGTGAAACTGCCGAAAAGGCATCAGGATGGCTGTGGAACAACCGCAATGGACAATGGGAATCGTGACAATAAGCTCTGCGGTACAGAAAACACCAGGAATTTTTCTAAGTCCACAATACGCTGAGTTTTTAGGCGTACTAGTGAAAGGGCTGTGGCTGAGAGGCGACAGGCGTTGTATACTATAAGGGGTGTCAGGAAGAATTTCAGTGCCGAGCGCGCAGTGTCAAGTCTCGTCGGCTTCGCGCAGGTGACTCAGTCTGTGTCCGTAGTTGTGATGTGCTACGGAGCGAACGGAATAATTTGTCTTCTCTTTGTTACTTTCACAATTGCCTCCACGGCTGGCGGAGTTGTGGATTAAAATTGCTACCATAAGTGAAATGGGTTCATTTTCGATACAAGACAACAGGAGGCTGAGACGCTTGGGAGTCATGACCCAAGTGGGCCCGCCCCCCTTAGAGTGTAAAGGAGTATGTAGGGCCGAAACACGTGTCGGACGGGGGGACTTCTTCTGATGATCAGATTGCTTCCTGTTGTATCGCTCTGTAAAGAGTTTCCTATCATACAGTGACCCAGAATTGAAGGTTGATCAATATACTTGGTTGCTATAGGCTTTCTTTGAGCTTTGTTCTGAATTCGTTGACTTTGAATGCTTGGAACATCAAATTTTAGATCAGGAAAGCATATTCTTTTTCACAGTGGGAATGGAGATGATGACTGTGAGTTATAAATAATAATTATGGTAATTTATCACTTAATTTTTACATTAAAAGAAAGCTGTCTAATTTGTTAAGTTTTTACCTCGTGGTATATTTGAGACTTTTTATTTTTTCGTGTAGAACACCTTCGAAACTTTAGGGTTAAATTATGTGTGCAGCCAGACTATAATCGGGCCAATACGGTAAACATAGCTATAAAATATGTATGGTAAAGTTTCGAATCTGAAATGTCAAAGACTAAACTCCCACATTATCCCAACAGTAGTGGTCCAATATGGCTGTCAAGATAAGCAAGATACGTGAGGACAGATTAGATAGCTGATCAACACACTTTCAGCATGGACACAAAGACACTGTTGTATAAAAGTTTAATAATTTAAACTAATTTAAAAAAAAAAAACATCATCTGGAGGAATAATACATAATACACACAAGCACAATAAGCTAATACATGCAATAAACACAACCAGGTAATACTCAACATATACATACAACATACACAACCAGTTAATACACACTGATACATACTACAAAAACATCTATTACACAACAATATATACAACAAACACAATCAGCTAATATATAAAAATAAATACAACAAATACAATCAGTTAAAATGTAACAATACATACTACAAAAACATTCAGCTAATATATAATAACATAACATTAAAACAAACAGCTAATACACAAAATTTACATGCAACAAACACCTCCATTTAATACACAACAATAGTTACAAGTACAATCACTTATACAATACAGCACATACAACAAACACAACCAGTTAGTACACAACAACACATACAACAAACATAACCAGTTAAAACACAACAATATAAACAACCAACACAACTAGGTAATTCACCAAAATATACTGTTCAAAAAAAGAAACGCATAGCTATCCGAGGGCGCGTTTTTATGAGTTTGTAAGTAAAATTTGGTGCTAGGGTATATAAAAACCAGCCTCAAATGTTCTTTACAGTGTCAAATGCACGTGTTGACCTGAATTACGTTCGTTTTTGTAGTCGTTACAACGCAGTGGTCAATAGTGTTTATGACGCAATTTTTGACCACAGCTCATGTTGCGCGCACGTGAAAGCAACAAAATTTGGGGTGAACACTATTCACTGACTATGCAACTGAAACCCTATAAAAGGATAACGCTACACAAAAAAAAATTCAGTTCATTTTCAAGCAGACATTTATGGCGTCTCTATCGTTAATTTAAGGAACATTGCTATTGGCCGACTGCATGCAGGCGAAAGTCAAAGTCAGGTTGCCAGGCATCTAAACGTGCATCAGAGTACCATCAGTCGACTTTGGCACCGGTTCCAAGCCACTGGCTCAGTTGAAGACCGGCATCGCAGTGGACGACCCAGAGTGACAACAGCAGCGGAGGGTCGCTTTATTCGGCTTCGTCACCTCAGAGACAGGTTTACAACAACTTCCTCGACTGCCCAGTCATTGCCTGCAGGACGTCATGTGTCTGATCAAACTGTCCGGAATAGACTGCATGACGCTGAACTTTGGGCACAACGACCTCACCGAGGACATGTCCTTACGCCCCGCCATCGCCAAAATCGACTTCTTTGGGCCAACCAGCATCGTCCCTGGGCAGTTGACAATCAATGGAGACGTGTCTGGTTTAGTGACGAATCTTTCTTTTTGTTGCAGCGTCATGATAGACGGCGTAGGGTCTACCGTAGGCGAAATAAACGTTTTGCCCAAAATTGCGTTGATGAAGCTCCGCCGCACGGTGGTGGAGGTGCAATGGTGTGGGGAATGATCAGTTACAACGGAAGGAGTCAATTGGTGCACATTGAAGGAGGCTTGAATGCGCAACGATACGTCAATGAAATTCTTCGACCCCATGTCCTTCCACTTTTGGCTGCCCAAAGGTCTCTGTTTCAACAGGACAACGCCAGACACCATTGTGCTCGGTTGACCATGCAGTTCCTGACTGCCAACAACATTTTCACCCTTCCCTGGCCATCCCTGTCTCCAGACATGAGTCCGATTGAGCACCTGTGGGATGAGCTGCATGGACGTGTTTGTCGCCGAGACGTTGCTCCAGCCAATTGTCGTGATCTGTTCCAGGCACTCCAGGAAGAGTGGGCAGCCATCCCACAGGCCCACATCAGACGTCTGATCGCATCCATGCCCAGGAGATGCCAGTCGCTGATCGATGCAAGAGGAGGCCACACACCATACTAACGGGAAAGCCCGTACTCCAAAAAACTCTCGTGACCCAGATACAAAACAACTGTCAATTGATTGGTTGAACCCTAAGGTATTCTTGTGTGAAATTTGAACAATTAACTCATTAAATAAAAAAGTTATTGAATGTCAAAATTATGGCTATGTGTGTGCCTTCAGTAGCTATGCGTTTCTTTTTTTGAACAGTATACATACAATAAACATAACCAGATAATACAGATCAATACATACAACAACCATAACTAGCTATTACACAAAACTACGTAAAACAAACTCAACTAGTTAATACACAATAACCACATACAACAAATACATACACTTAACACTCAACAACACATACAACAAACACAACCAGTTAATAGACAACAATACTTACAACATAAACAATCAGATTGTATACAAAAATACATACAACAATCACAACTAGATAATACACAACAATACATACAACAAATGCAACCAGTTAAATCACAACAATAAATACAACAACCACAACCAGTTTATACACAATACATACAATAAACACAACCAGTTAATACACAACAATACATGTGTGACATAGTGTTAATGTTAATCAGAATCGACGTCGATGCACTCTGGGCAAACTCATAGGTGCTCAGTCTCCCGCAGCAAATGTCGAAGGGTATGAATGCTAATTGTTCCTGTTGCAAACTGGTTGAATACACGGCGGATGCGTCCTCTCATACGCCCATCCCTGCTGGTCTTACGTTTGATGCCGAATTCCAACAATCTTAGCCTTGATGATTCATCGATTGCAGTGTCATTCTTTAATAGACGAACATGAATTGCCCTCAGTATTTCTTCCGTATCCATGGCCAGGGCACCATTTACGAGTGCTCTTGAAGCTAGTCTGTCTGCTCTTTCATTGCCACATACCCCGACATGACCAGGACAGTAGATCCATATCAGTTCTTGAAGATAATAATGTAAACATAATTGACGTAATGTAAACAAATAACTCTCTTTTTTTTGTCTTTAAAAAAGGTGATGGGTGGAGAGAGGGCACTTAACAGTTGACCGTTATTTCATTTGCTCGTCCACCATCTTGGTCTACCCTGTTCAACCTTAGATTTGGTTATAATTATGGTACGGTACTTCGTGTCATTTTATTGTCAGCTGTGTGTTATATTTAGGTAACATTTGTCTTTTGCAATTGTTGATTTTAATTTATATTAGTATTTGTTCTTTTTTTCACCCGTATGTTACCGGGGGCCGAAATGGGAGCAAAGAATAGTAACACAGTACCCTACCATGCATGTCGTAGAAAGCGACTAAGGAGGGTTGGGCATGCGGCTGGTTACCCCCATCCTGTAAACACATTTAAACCACAAAAAACGTCAACAAATATGGACAGGTCAATTAAGGAAAATAAAACACAGCCATCCAAGACAGGGGAAGGTCCTCTCGCAGGGAGACGTATGATGCAACACAGAGAAAGCCAAAAGAAGTCTGTGTTACGGACTAACCTTCTTTCTTCTAGGAGAACTTCCAGATTTGTCACCTGGAATGTTCGGACATTGAACGAACAAGGAAAAGCGGCACAAGTAGCAGCAGAAATGAGGGAATATTAAATCGAGGTTCTGGGACTGTGTGAAACAAAGTGGAAGGGGGTAGACAAGAAGAAACTCATCACAGGTGAATTGGTGCTGTCCTCGGAACATGAAGACGAAAGTTCACACCACTGTAAAAGAGTAGCTCTTATGTTATCTAAAGAAGCACAGAAAGCCCTCATTGAATGGGAAGCCGTTGGACCCAGAATAATAACAGCTACTTTTAAAACAGCAAAAAAGAAAATAAATGTAAATGTCATCCAATGTTATGCACCAACTAATGACAAACAAGAGTCTGTGAAAGAAGCATTTTATACTAGACTGCAAGAAATTATGGAGAAAGTAAAACGAAGAGACATCACAGTTTTGATGGGTGACATGAATGCAGAGAAAACCGGACTGATTCTAAAGGCAACGAACTGGAACGGACTACAACTTATGGAACTTGGAACACAAGAAGTATAAATGGGAAAGAAGAGGAGCTGGTGGAAGAGATGAGGAAAGCAAAACTATAAATCCTGGCTATAACGGAAACGAAGAAAAAAAGACAAGGAGTCATGGATCTAGATGGCAACACGCTGCTCTACAGTGGTTTACCCACATCTGAAAGAGCTAAAGGGGGCGTGGGTTGCATTGTGGCCAAAGACCAAAAGATAGTATCAAGGGATGGAACTTTGTCTCGGAGCGCATTATAGTTGTACAACTAAAAGAAGGAGAAACCATAGTAAACCTGGTCATAGTGTATGGGCCAAATGAGGATGAGAGAGCAGAGGTCAAGGAGGAATTCTTCAAGCTGCTTCAAAGGACAGTGGATGACTGCCTAGATGAAATTATCATGCTCGGAGTTTTCAATGCCAGAATTGGAAATGCCCAAGCTAGATGGGGTGGAGTTATCGGAAGATATGGAGAAGATACTCTCAATGACAATGGAAAGCGACTCCTTAGATTCTGCAGTGCGCAGAATCTGATCATTACAAACACAAAGTTCCCCCATAAGCGCATACATGCATACACTAGATGTGAACCTACAAAGAATGAGAAGTCAGTGATCGACTATGCCATAGTTAGGAGGAGCTCATTCAAATATGTCTGGGATGCTAGAGTCTGGAGGGGGCCAGAGATTGGAAGTGATCACTACCTGCTTACAATCAAAAGAACAACTGACAGAGTTGCTCAGCCTAGGAACGTCCCAACATCACGCAAGAAACTAAGTAAACGAACGGGAGAAATGAGCATTAAGACCTACAAGCTGAGAGAGCCAGAAATTAAGACCAGATATCAGGGGCTTATTGCTGCAGCGGTGAGCAACACAGAAGAATAACCTGATGACTTGGAAACCCTCTGGCTTAAATTCAAGGACATCATAAAGACAGCTGCTGCAGAAGCATATGGTGAAGTCCGATTTGGGAACAAGAGAAAGAGGACACCTTGGTGGTCAGAGGAAGTCAAAGAGAAAATAAGAGAGAAGAAAATGGCATGGAAACAATACTTAGGAGCTAAAAACACAACAGGACAAATGGAAAAATATAGAGAATATGTGACACTCAGAACAGAAGCAAAGAATAAAGTGCTAGCAGCAAAACAGAAGTCCTGAGAAGAATTTGGAGAAAAGCTAGAAAAAGATGCACAAGAAAACCAGAAATTGTTCTATAAGACCTTAAAGAACACGAGGAAGGAAAAACAATGCCCTCTCAAATTTATAAAGGACAAGCAAGGCAAAGTGCTTACTGCCCCGAAGGAAGTAATGGAAAGATGGAAAGAATATTTCTCAGAACTCCTAGATGGTGAGCAAGGTCAAGCATCAGAAATGATAACCACTAGCACAGAAGAGAAAACCAATGATGGTCAAGATGACATAAAGATGGAAGAACTGAAGGCAGCACTGGAGAAAATCAAGATGGGCAAAGCAGCAGGGCATGATTGTAACACCAGAAATGGTTAAGTACATGGGAGTATCAGGCGATATTTTATTCTTAAGGGTCCTACAGGCAGCGTGGTGCAACAAGGCCATACCAAAGGATTATGAGATTGCCATCATAACACAAATTTTCAAAAAGGGTGAAAATCGACAATGTGGAAACCATAGAGGCATATCCCTTCTCAGTGTCCCTGGTACAATCTATTCTAGAATCCTAGAGCAGAGACTCCTACGCCTAGCTGAGCCACAATTGGATGAGGCCCAATGTGGATTCTGAGCAAACCGAAGTACTGAAGACCTAATCTTCACACCCAGACAGCTGAGTGAAAAGGCCCTTGGGTATAAGAGTGAGATTCATCTTTGTTTCATAGATCTGGAAAAGGCGTTTGACAGGGTCTCCTGGAGCAAACTTTGGGACTATTTGGCAAGGAAGAACATTCCAGCACCTCTGATTCATGCTATATAGAGCTTCTACAAGTCTTGCAGAAATTATGTGAGGACAGCAAACCATAAGTCAGAAGAGTTCAGGACCACCACTGGTGTAAGACAATGTGATATCCTGTCACCTTATCTTTTCATACTCCTCATGGACGATGTCACCAAGGCATGTAAGGAGAGAACAAGAAAGTATTCTTTGGGATACTGAAGATGAGACAGGTCTGTATTTCAGAGCTGACATTTGCTGATGATGTTGCCCTGATTGCTAAATCAGAGAAACATCTCCAATCCAACCTGCAAGTGTGGAGAAGAGAGGGATGGTCATAAGCAGCTCTAAAACAAAATCCATGGTGATATCACGAGAAGAAAGAAGACATCAGATTAAGCTGGGAGAACAGGTCCTGGAGCAGGTCGACCACTTTAAATTCCTCGGAGCTATTATAGACCGAAAGGGAGACATCAAAGATGAGTTAGCCACTCGAAAAGCAGCAGCTGGGAGACTTTTTCAAGCCATAAATCGGGGATTCCTCAGCAAGAGAGAGGTTGGTAAGAAAACGAAGATGGCTGTATACCGCTCCACCTATGTCCCAGTCTTGACATATGGATGGGTCATGGGCAATGACTACAACCCACTAAAGTCAGATACAGACCTCAGAAATGAGGTATCTGAGGAAGGTGGTTGAAGTAACAAGAAGAGACATGGTCCGCAACCAGACGATACGTCAAGGCCTAAAATCCCACCCCCTGCAGACCCAAGTAGAGCAGTCCCACTTAAGATGGTTTGGCCATGTCTGCAGAATGGGAGAAGATCGGCTACCACGACAAGCATGGGAAACAAAGAGCCAGGGATCCAGACCCACAGGACGACCCAGAGTCCACTGGGAGGACAACATTAGACAATCTTTGAAGGACCGATGACTAGAATGGAACCAGGCCAGGAGGAAGACAGCCGATAAGATAGTCTGCACTCTCTCTTCCAAACCTCTACACCTCACGGTAGAAGGAGAACGACTAAGTAAGTAAAACTAAAATGTCTTACTGGGTGTCAGGAACCACTGAAATGTGGATTTATAATAATCAATAAAGGCTCGTTCTTCCAAGCGTACAACCACACCACAATGGCTGACATAAGAAATAACACCTTTAACAGGAACTTCCCTTTAATACTTTATACACACAATACGGCCTCACACGGCCAACAAACGCATCAAATACAATATTGAAAAAAACCACTGTAAACTTGCCTTAGCAGCTTAATCTATCCCCTCCATACATGAATACACTGTTAAGAATATTGCTCACCTAAGCGGCAAAACTGAGACAATGACCCACTCAAATCATTGACATCTTATTAACCTACGGTCTGTAGAAATTACAACCTAGACCAGAGGTGGCCCGCCAACCAGTTTTGACCAGCCCGCCAAATTGTTTTGGCCGGCCTCTTATTGTTGATTGAAAATTACTGTATACTCCGACCACTGTGCTAAAAAATATTACAAAATAGCACGCACAGGCACCAGAAACAAAACCAAAAAGACCCAAAATGTACGATAAACTTCTCCCCACCTCCCACAACACCACCAACTCTCTCTCTCTCTCTCTGTCTATCTCTCTCTCTCTATCATACCAATTGAGCTCTACTAGTTAGTGCCGACAAAACGGAAATGATAACGTCAAATCTCTGATCGTGCTCGTGGACAGGCGAAGACAGTGTCGGTACCTACTTTGATAATGAGAAACTGAAAGCATTGACAGATCTTTTCTGCGGTCAGAAGTCTCTGAGATCCAATGATCTTGCTTTGTCTTTAGCATCGGTATGGGAAAGTGATCGTGGGAGTGGGGGTGGATGGTAGGTACATTTCTATAGGAAGGAGTTGAGGTGCACAGTTGGTCTTGTGAAGTGTGTTAAGTATAAATCAGCCAGTGACACTTCTGGGCTTGTAGCTGTTGTGCACGTTTTCATGTATAAGAGTTTGCATTTGTAAAAATGTTTTCTAAGTATAGAAAAGTGGACAGTGAAAATCGCGCATTTAAACCAGAATGGGAGTTCGATTATTTGTTCATTCTCAATAAGGATAATAAACCTCAGTGCTTAGTTTGTGCCCAAGTGTTAGCCGTAGTGAAGGAATATAACTTGAAACGTCACTACATCACAAATCATCAGAAAAACAACGACGAGCATAGCAGCGAGTCGAGAAAGCTTGTGATTGAACAACTGAAGAAAAAACTGAATCAGCAAAAGAGTATATTTAGTCATGTAAATAAGATTCACGAATCATCGCTCATGGCGTCCTATGTGATTAGTTATGAGCTTGCAAAAGCCGTTTACTGATGGAGAGTTTGTGAAAAAATGTGCAGTTCAAATGGCAGAAGTGTTCAATGAAGAAAAAGTAGTAAAAGAATTTCAAAATGTACCTCTTTCAAAACAAACCGTAGCTAGGAGAACAGAAGATATTAGTTTGCATTTGTCCCAGAACTTGAAATCTTTAATTGAAAATTGTCCATACTTTTCACTGGCGATTGATGAAAGTACAGACATCACAGACTCTAGCCAGCTTCTTATTTTTGTTAAAGTGATCCAGGAAGACTTTACTGTTTCTGAAGAATTACTGAAAGTTTGCTCTTTGCATGGTACAAGTAAAGGGGATGACATATTTTCTGCAGTTCAAAATGCCATGGAAGAATATGGTGGGTTTGAAAAATTGTCTGCTGTGTGTACCGGTGGTTGCAAGGCTATGGTTGGGAAAAATACTGGTTTTGTTGGACTTTTGAAGCAAAATAAAATTGACGTGCCTACATTACATTGCATAGTTCACCAAGAGGCCCTTTGTGCAAAATCCATAAACCTAAATGACACTATGGCTACTGTAGTGAAAATAACGAATTTGATCAGAAGAGGACACAGCTCTCTAACTCACAGGAAGTTCCTTGCATTTTTAGAAGAAGTGGATTCTGTTTACAGTGATCTCCTGCTTCATGCTGAGGTGAGATGGCTTAGTCGAGGAAAATGTTTAATAAGATTTTGTGAACTGAAGGATGAAATATTTGACTTGCTGCGAGACAACTTACCATGTTCAATTGATCTTCAAAATAAACTCAAAGATATTTGTTACGCACAGATTCTTTTGTAGGCAATGAATATAGAGATATATATAGAAAGATATTTATTTATCTGTTAACACTTTTTGTTGAGAGTCAAAGGTACATAACCCTTGATTTTGTTGATGGTACATTTTATTATGTCTGTTACTTCTCTTGGGTCTTATATGTACGAGGTCTGGTCAAAAAGTATCCGGCCTTTGGCCAGGAAAAATACAATCACTCACCTGGAAGTCTGAAACCCTAATCCCCTTCAAAGTAATCTCCTTGGGACTGCACACACTTCTCCCAGCGGTCCCGCCATGCTTGGAAGACTTTCAGGTAGGCCTCTTTGGGAATGGAGTATAGCTCGGCCGTCGAATTTATCATAATGTCTTCTCGTGACTCAAATCGGGTCCCTTTCAGCGGTATTTTCAGCTTAGGGAACAGCCAGAAATCACAAGGAGCCATCTCAGGAGAGTATGGAGCCAGACGAATCAGAGGAGTCTTGTGTTTGGCCAAGAAAGTCTGAATCAGATGCGAAGAATGTGCGGGTGCATTGTCGTGATGCAGCTGCCAAGTTCCCGTTGTCCACAGGTCCGAATTTAGCGCACATTCTCCGCAAGTTCAAATCCTCCATCAATATGGATTGTACTGAACCGTGGCTTATCCCCACCTTGTGTGTAAGTTCTCGGATGGTGATACGACGGTTCTGCATGACCAAAGTCTGCACTTCGTGAATGACCACGTCGTTTCGGCTTGTTGATGGTCTACCGGAACGTGGCACGCTATGCACCGATGTGAGGCCATCTTTGAAACCGTTGTACCACTCCTTAATTTGTGTAATGCTCATGACTTCATCGCCAAAAGCTTGTTGAATCTTTCGAATTGTTTCTACTTGGGTATCACCGAGCTTTTGGCAAAATTTAATGCAATACCGCTGTTCAAAACGTTCCGTCATTTCGTGACAAATAAAAATCTGACGGCTTGTTACTACCACAGCTCGTGTGTACACTAATTGCAGACGACTGACACTGTCTTTGGGAGGGAAAAAATTCATGCATGCGGAGGAAGGTCTTCTCCACTGTATCCACCAGAGAAACCTCCTGTATATCATTTTTTTTCCCCGCGAAAAAAAAGGTCGGATACTTTTTGACCAGACCTCTTATACTTAGATTTACGTCGGCCCATCTTGAGTTGAACTCTGCTGGTCACGCGTTTCTGCGCATGTGTCGAATTGGGGTTGTCGAGAGAGACTTCGGTGATGATGGGCAGATCCTGATCGCTGTACGGACAGAAGTCCGAAGATTTGTTCTTTGCTCTGAAATTCTGGGGGAAGGTGACATCGTCTGTGTGACTATTATGTCTATGTTCCTCCCAAGAATATATTCTTAGCGCCAAAGGAAGGCGGGTGCTATTTTTCTAGTGTTTTTCTAGGATGATAAGGTAAAGAGAGACAGTTACTGTACCTTTTCAAATGCCTAGATCTGCAGCCATGTTATGGTCTGCACATGTATATGATTGACTATTTTCGAGACGACATTTTTGCCAGCAGCACCATTATTCGTATGATATACATTGCATTATTATGCATATAATCTACACAGCATTATTGATATGATGGACAGCACCCTTTACTTATGCTTTATTATGCAGCTTCGGAGTGAGCAAAGCTCATCGAAGTTAGGAGCCATTTTTGGATCTCGCCTTTGCCTAAGCGGATCATCGTTCGGAGAACAGGGATACCTTACTATCTGATGATGATACAGAGATGTCTACTATTGTAAGCCACTACTGGTGGTTTTGAGATTGTCGTCATAAAAGCCTACTAATTTACGGCTTGTAATTCTTCGTCAGAAGAGGTTCTGTCAGGGAGCCATTGATGATAAATATTTGAGAACATTAACTGACGTGATCAGTCAGTTAGGCTTGAAAGTAAATACAACTAGAACCCAGAGGGACTAGCTACTAACGTTCTATTATATTCACATTCTTTACGAATGTATCTTTGATGTCGTAAACCATTGTCAAGCATGTGATGTTGTTGCCAACCTGTTCCAGTGGCTGTAGCTGTGTTGTCAGAGTGTGCGTCCCATTAAACTGTATGAAACTGTTAACAGTAGTTCCAGCTGTCATTGACTTCTAGATACGAGTGTATGAGTGCATTGTTACCTATCAACTCTACAGAACAGTACACCCATTCGCGTAACTCACATCTGTACTCTCACTCAATATAAACACTGTCCCTTGCCAGGGCCTCAATACTTTATGGACAAGGTGACCGGTATATCCAACACTGTGTCGGTTCGAGTTGACCATCAACCTTCATCAAGATGACTAGTACACACAAACTACATGCACCACAGTCACCCTTATCAATGTAGTGTACCAGTGTGACGCCTTTGCATTTACAGTTTACATTCTACATTTATCAGTGTGGTGGCTTCACGTATACAGCATTCTTCAATGATAAGAAAATATTACATTTATCAATATTCATTTCATTCAGCACTTGGCATTTCTCACAGATATAATACAACATTTGAATGTACTGAATTTGCAGTTACAAGGAAAAAGGCAAACAATTTTTCAAATGATGGGCTATGTTGATGGCTTCAAAAAGAAACTGAGCCTATTTAGTCTGTCTTTGCAAAATAATGACCTGTTTCATTTTCCTTGTTGTAAACAGCTGTCTGAGAAAGAGAGTGTTAACTTCAGTAGGTACACAGATGACATTGAACAGCTGATTTCTGAGTTTGATCATCGATTTCAAGATTTTTAAATGTTTCGTCCACAAATGGAACTTTTTAACAACCCATTCAAGTGCACAGTGGAGTCTCAGCCAGCAGAACTACAATTACAGTTATGTGAACTCCAATGTGACCTATTCATCAACACAACAGAAGCAACTGGAGCTGATTTGTGGAAATTACTACCAAAGGAACGTTACCCACTTCTGACAAAATGGGCCTTAAAAGTGTGCTCTATATTTGGTAGCACATATCTTTGTGAGACAACATTTTCTGCCATGAAGCTTATCAAATCCAAGACCAGAAACAGATTAACTGACTCTGTATTATCCCATGTTCTCAGAATTGCTACGTCACTAATGGAAGTAGACTTCAAATCATTGGTGAAAAGTTTTGATAAGCCACACTCTTCACAATGAAATAACACACAAATGTATGCTTGAAATAAATAATTACATGTCATATTACAAATTACAAAACAAATTAAAACAACAGATTCATTATTTTTTTTTTATAGTAATTTCAGTCCGAAGACTGGTATACATGTCTTGGCAGATGTGCAGTACATTAGTTTGCCGTTGCTTTCTGTACGTGGTTCATTATATATGTAAAACTAAATCTCAGAACGTTATTTTTTAAGGATTTTATAGGTCTGGCCCTCTTGTGTTACCCTCTACCATAATCTGGCCCTCGGCCAACCTTAGCTTGGCCACCACTGACCTAGACCATACCCTGCTTTAGAATTGCAAGGTAATAATCAACCAGGACCGAAATATGGCAAGCACTCAGTTAGTAATCCATAACTTGAATCACCCAGCAAAAAGGGAAATATGCATCCTTCCTGGATGAAGGCTAGTTTCTGACTACCCAAATTTGCGCCTTTTTCCCCCCGACTTCCGGTGGTCACATGACACACCAGTTCGGCTAACCTCGGCCTCTCCGAGTGACTTAATGCCGACCACAATACATCCATCCGAAGGAAGCTTCGCCCAAACCCCTGTAAGAGTCTGGACGAACATGTGCCACTACCAGCACATCCTCATATGATCAGAGAGTGCCGTAGTTCTCCACTACCATGAGTATGAAGCAGGTTACCCAAGGTAATGGCAGTTGTGAAAAATGACAACGACTGTCCACCCCTGGTCAACCCTAACACAATGTGCTGCCTACTAATAGCAACTCCTACATAAGCAAACATTAGTGTTGACATCGAAATAGCACAAACAATTTTCAAAACAAAATTCAATCATATAGTAAATTGCCTTTATGGCACTCTAATACATAAATTCATAAGCATAGCATTTAGCACAAACATGATCTTTAAAGTACATAAGACACCTCTACCCTGGTTGCAATACTTGCTACCCACTATCACATGTAAACACTTTCCCACAGCATGCTCCTGTCCTTACTACAACATCATAACCTGGACAGAGCGTCTGCTATTACCTTATGTACTCATTTAATTAGTGTAACATAACTGGTGGAGTGGATCAGACTCTACCGTTTGGTTTGCGTTCACCAAAACACCCTAACTGACCGCGAAACTCAAGACCTATCCCTTGCTATTGCTGGACGACCAGCAGGTAGTTATGAAGCAATGACATGTGCTTCCACCTGACTGGATCACGCGCATCCCATTTATTCATGAATGCAACTCGCACTATCTTTGTACTTTCTTGCAACGACACGACCTCCATGAACTTCACCGGTGTGACCCCATTAAACACTCGTCTGAGTGTGTGCCAACTAGCACTCAGGGGGACATTGCGAACCCACACCGCATGGTCACTCGCTATCAGGACCTCAGATGAACCTTCATGGTTTCTCTCCTATGATTATTGCAAATGTAATATTACTTTTATAATGATAAATGCCTTAATAATGCTTAAAGTAAATGTGAGGATGAAAGGATATTAGTATACATGATGAGAGAGAGAGGAAGGGCAGAATGTCAGACGGGCCTGCATGCCCAATTCTTAACCCTTTGAAAATAAAGTTCGTTCGTTCGTTCCTTGCGCCTTGGTACAGGACTCTGAAAACCATTGGATGCCTGCCGCGAACCCCGTCCCAGATGTACTTTCTTCTCAGGTGGTTATATCTCTGCCACCTGATCGTCCACCTCGGGACTTTGGTGTTGCTGAGCGACTGTTCCATCCCTTCCCGTGGTGTTATGCACTCCCCGTACATTGCCAACGATCAAATTGGCGACTGGGTTCTCGAGGACAAACGCGTTCACTCTACCTGACAGACATGGGGGGGTCCACATTAATACATGCCTGGGGATAAGACTTGACGTTGCCCCCAAATGTGGTACACTTTAGTTTTCCCTGTGAGGCAGGACTCGTCGATGCATGAACGACGCACCCTGACTGTAGTAAATCCAGTGTCCCTCAACACAGAGACTGGTTTCTTCTCCACCACACCTTTGTGGAGTGCCACCTTGCCAGTCTCATGGACTGCCGACAGACATGGTACCACATGTCCGCAGTGTAACACTATATTCTCGTTCAAATGGAATACAGGTCGACACCCCACACAATCCTCACTGTTGACTGTGTCCAACACAAATGCAGAATTTGCATGTTCAATTGGGGTAGCACACGCGTCTGCCTTATGTATTATGTTTCTGTTCTTCGCAGCTATCTGCGCCTAACTGACTTTTCCATGGTTGGTGCTGGACTTTGCCGATGCCTGCAACTAAGGCGTCTGACAGACCAGAACAGTGGATGGGTTTGCCTGGATGGGCAAGAACATTATGGTGGCCCAACTGTGCCATAGAATTAATATCCTTTGGCTGGCGCTTTTGGAAAAATGCTACCAACCCAGAAAAACAAGATGACAACACTTTGTCCCATAGCATTCGATCAACCAAGACATTAAAGTCCTTAGTAATTCCTTCCCACTCAATCCATCTATTCAGCAGAAGCTTGATCTTTGAGATGAAGTCATCGAAGTCCTGGTCTGCACTTGGCATAGTGTTTTTAAACCGAGTCCGGTACCCGTCGGCTGTCAAACGGAACTTCCGGAGCAACCGTTCCTTCACCTTGTCATAATCTGCCCGCTCTTCCAGCAGGAGGCTATTAAAAAGTCTCCATCACTAGCAATGTGGATAACAGAGATGGCCACTTGTCTCTGTTAGCAATCCAGGCCACGCATCGGCCTCGAACCTCTCAAGGAAGAAGTCTAAGCTATCAATTTTGTCATTAAAATTCGGCAGACGAAGCATAAAGGGACGATGAGACTCCCTCGGAGTCGAGTTCTGACCAATCGCACCCAATTCTAATCTCTTTAATTGTTTCCTTATCAATCCTCATTCTCTCCTTTTCTAATTCATCCAGAAATAATTACTACTGTCCAACAGTCCATTCTATTCCAAACACATTGTTGTATAATACCGAATGGTTTAATATATTAAAAAATATTTTACATGCTTTTAAAAAATGTCACATCAAAACCACACAAAAAACCTTAAAAAGTCAAGAATTGAAAAGAGTTAAACTACAACAGCTGTTAAACCTTAAATCATAATCAACACATTTGTTAGGCTTCTCTACTGTATATTTTTGTGTGTATTCTGAGACAAGCACAATCAGTAAAGCTTATACCACAGACATCACACTTGAAAGGCTTCTCTCTCGTATGTATTCTTTTGTAGTCCTTCAGGTGAGAATACCATGTAAACTCTACTCTACAAACATCACATTTGAAAAGCTTCTCTCCAGTTTGTGTTATTTTATGTGCTTTCAGAACAAAAGACTGTGTAAACTCTACTCCACAAATATCACACTTGTAAGGTCTCTCTCCAGTATGTATTCTTTTGTGTTTCTTCAGACTAGAAGAATGAGTAAACCCTACTCACAAACATCACACTTGTAAGGCTTCTCTCCAGTATGTATTCTTGAGTGTTCCTTCAGGTTAGATGGCCATGTAAACTCTACTCCACAAACATCACACTTGTGAAGCTTCTCTTCAGTATGTATTCTTTTGTGTCTCTTCAGGTTAGAAGACAGTGTAAACCCTACACCACAAACAGCACACTTTTAAGGCTTTTCTAATGTATTTATTATTTTGTGTTTCTTCAGACTAGAAGACTGTGTAAACCCTACTCCACAAATATCACATTTGTAAGGCTTCTCGCCAGTATGTATTCATTTGTGTTCTTTCAGACTAGAAGACTGTGTAAACCTTACTCCACAAACAGCACACTTTTAGGGTTCTCTCCAGTATGTATTATTTTGTGTTTCTTTAGACTTGAAGACCGTGTAAATCCTACTCCACAAACATCACACTTGTAAGGCCTCTCTCCAGTATGTATTCTTTTGTGTTTCTTCAGATTAGAAGAATGTGTAAACCCTACTCCACAAACATCACACTTGTAATGCTTCTCTCCACTATGTATTCTTTTGTGTTCCTTCAGATTAGAAGACCATGTAAACTCTACACCACAAACATCACACTTGTAAGGTTTCTCTCCAGTATGTTTTATTTTATGTGCTTTCAGAACATAAGACTGTGTAAACCCTACTCCACAAACATCACACTTGTAAGGAATCTCTCCAGTATGTATTCTTGTGTGTCTTTTCAGAAGAGAAGACTGTGTAAACCCTACTCCACAAACATCACACTGGTAAGGCCTCTCTCCAGTATGTATTCGTTTGTGTTTCTTCAGACTAGAAGAATGTGTAATCCCTACTCCACAAACATCACACTTGTAAGGCTTCTCTCCAGTATGTATTCTTTTGTGTTCCTTCAGGTTAGAAGACTGTGTAAACCCTACTCCACAAATATCACACTTGTAAGGTTTCTCTCCAGTATGTGTTATTTTATGTGCTTTCAAAACATAAGACTGTGTAAACCCTACTCCACAAACATCACACTTGTAAGGTTTCTCTCCAGTATGTATTCTTTTGTGTATTTTCAGAAGAGAAGACTCTGTAAACCATACTCCACAAACATCACACTTGTAAGGCCTCTCTCCAGTATGTATTCTTTTGTGTTTCCTCAGACCAGAAGACTGTGTAAACCCTATTCCACAAACATCACACTTGCAAGGCTTCTCTCCAGTATGTATTCTTTTGTGTTCCTTCAGGTTAGAAGTCCATGTAAACCCTACTCCACAAACATCACACTTGTAAGGCTTCTCTCCAGTATGTGTTATTTTATGTGCTTTCAGAACATAAGATTGTGTAAACCCTACTCCACAAACATCACACTTATGTGACTTCTCTCCAGTATGTATTCTTTTTAGTTTTATCAGAGTAGAACTTTGTGTTAGCATTACACCAGAAACATCATATTCATAAAGGTTCTGTATTTTTTTACTCTGCATGTCGTCAACAAATCCACAACTCATATCAACCCCATCAAGCTCACCATTTTTCTTTCCAATGTTATCTGACCCACTTTCATTTTGAATTGGGACCTTAAAATCATTCTGGGTCTCACCAATGTCTGCTGATCTGTCATGACTAGTAATGGGATGCACAGCTACAACACTTTCTGTTGATCCAGACTCATCATAATTGTCATTTTTCAACAATGCAACACTGATATAATCATTCTTGTACAATCTTTCATTGGTGTTGATGCTCTGGGCTTGGTATGGCACATCTGAAATAATATGGGATTTAGATAGAAAAAAATAACTGAGCAATCAGTTATTAGATGTCCTAAATTGTGTAGCTCTATAAAAGGCATATGGCTTAATCAAAACTTGAAATTGGGGATAGTAATCCATCATGGCAGCATCACATTTCATTCTATATCTTCAATATCCATTAGTAAAATAAAAAGTTAATTTCCTTCATTATGTGCACAATATTTTTGTAACAAATGTTTACACTAATGTCTGCACAGATTTAATTTGCCTCTCATGAATGTTGCCAAGTTTTGCTGAGTCATGAGTGGACATATTATGGTATATTTTTAGAAAATGCATGTTAAATTTAGTTATGGGAATCATGTCAAGATGTCTTGTAAACAAGAAAATTATTTTAAAATAAAAATCCAAAGCACCTTTAAAAGCAAACATTTCTTACACGATCCAATTAAAGGTGAAATGCAATTTTTTTTTTTTTTTTAAATGGCATAAGTCTTTGACTTCACTGTGAAAAAGATTAAGGGCAAAGGTTAAATACCCTGCTGTATCAGTGTGATGTGGCTGGTACATAACTGTATTGGCTACTGATGTTACTTTGGGTCTACTGGTAGCGTGCAGAGGGGGAACATGCTGCATGGGAACAGACTGATCTCCATATAACTGTGCCCAAGATCACAATCTGGAGAGGACACTCCCAGTCTCACCCTTTAAGTGTCAGCCTAACATGGGAACAGATTGATCTCCATATAACTGTGCCCAAGATCACAATCTAGAGAAGACACTCCCAAGTGTCAGCCCAACAGGGACTTGACTCCCAGTGCCCAAGATCACAATCTCACCCTAAGTCCTCACCCTATAAGTGTCAGAACATGGGAACAGATTGATCTCCATATAACTGTGCCCAAGATCACAATCTGGAGAGGACACTCCCAGTCTCACCCTATAAGTGTCAGCCCAACATGGGAACAGATTGATCTCCATATAACTGTGCCCAAGATCACAATCCATATAACTGTGCCCAAGATCACAATCTAGAGAGGACACTCCCAGTCTCACCCTATAAGTGTCAGCCCAACATGGGAACAGATTGATCTCCATATAACTGTGCCCAAGATCACAATCTAGAGAGGACACTCCCAGTCTCACCCTATAAGTGTCAGCCCAACATGGGAACAGCTTGATCTCCATATAACTGTGCCCAAGATCACAATCTAGAGAGGACACTCCAAGTCTCACCCTATAAGTGTCAGCCCAACATGGGAACAGATTGATCTCCATATAACTGTGCCCAAGATCACAATCTAGAGAGGACACTCCCAGTCTCACCCTATAAGTGTCAGCCCAACATGGGAACAGATTGATCTCCATATAACTGTGCCCAAGATCACAATCTAGAGAGGACACTCCCAGTCTCACCCTATAAGTGTCAGCCCAACATGGGAACAGACTGATCTCCATATAACTGTGCCCAAGATCACAATCTAGAGAGGACACTCCCAGTCTCACCCTATAAGTGTCAGCCCAACATGGGAACAGCTTGATCTCCATATAACTGTGCCCAAGATCACAATCTAGAGAGGACACTCCCAGTCTCACCCTATAAGTGTCAGCCCAACATGGGAACAGATTGATCTCCATATAACTGTGCCCAAGATCACAATCTAGAGAGGACACTCCCAGTCTCACCCTATAAGTGTCAGCCCAACATGGGAACAGCTTGATCTCCATATAACTACGTCCAAGATCACAATCTAGAGAGGACACTCCCAGTCTCACCCTATAAGTGTCAGCCCAACACAGGAAGTAGTGTTACGAGTTATAAGCTTCTTGCCCATCTGGTGTAGGGCATGGTGCCAGGGGCTACTTCCAACAAGGGGAGAGGTTCTAGGATCTCACTGGACAGTTACCACCTGCTTCAAGCTGGGCAATCCCCAGTCAATTAGGTGTTGTCCCACCACTGTCAGCTTTCCCCATTGTGACAGTGTTGGGGTGCCAATGGGTTGGTGGTTGATGGATGGCACTGTATGATTCTGTCTTCTTGCTCTACTGCTGTTTACAGAAGTTAGGCCTCTTTGTGGGACAAGCTACCACTTGAGATGTTAACTTCGAAGGGCTAGGTAGTAAGCTTGTGATCTAGTGGTGTACTCACTTGGTCACAGGTTCTAGGATAAAGGCTTCTGGGTAATGGTTGTTGTAATGAGACAGTCTAGTTCTATATCTATGGATGTCACACTTCTTGATAGTAATAATGACACATATACTGGTTCAGAAAATAGCACTGGTGCAAGACTCTGGTTTCATAAATAAATCAAAACGTTTATTTTCAACGATGAAAATCTTGAAACAGTTCAATTACCAGGGTTGGCTGGTACAAATATGAAGACATTCATACGTCATAAAATCAGCATGAACATTGTCCAATATAGGTGACCCGTACCTAGGTTCAAGGGTTACCAGTGTATAAAATTATAAGCTCATGAACCATTTCCACTGCATGTTGTACTGATAGGAGTTCAAACGTCTCGTGGTTATAACATTAGTTCCCTGCACTAGACAAAGAGCTCTTGTTTTCTAGATTTCTGCTCACTTCTAGGAAGTGATCTATTCTTAACACAAATGTTCTACTTGTAAATTTCTCATGGACTCATAGAATATGGAACTTCTATTTCACGATACTTAAACTTCACTAATATTCACTTGGTCAAAATGCTATGGCCGGCAGCCTTCACACACTGCTCTACAAAACCTCGTTATGGCCAACACACGTCCTGTTGGTCTTAGATGTTCTACCTTCACTGACTTTTCTCCAACTCTCAGTACAAAAACTAACTTCCTTTCTCCTTTTCTTCAACATGTCAATTCCATTAATAATTTACTTGTCACTTATCTCAATAAAGATTCTATTACCGCTAGTGTCAATGCGGGGCTATACTCACTAATAATGTTCAGCTAGCAGACTACAGCTGCTCCATGCAGGGCTCGCCTGCCACGTGCATCATGCGTAGGTCACATAGGTTGATACGGTCAAAGTGGTTTCCCTTCCATTTGGGTTTCAAAGTTCTCACGTTCTGTATTCTGGGCCTACCGACATCATCTGTATCATGATAATTTGCTGCCCATTTAAGTTCATCTGCTTCATCAAGTCCAGTTCGGGTTCTCTGTCTAAATTCGGTCCCTTGTCTCATGTCTGGGGTGTTGTAATTTATTGTAGGGCCTATGCGGAACAACCGCCAGCCACTTCGTTCTTTTCAGCTTCACATTCTCTCAAGAACTGTGGAGCAACAATTCAGTTTATCTCCTTTAAGACCCTCAGCAATTTACATTTCCTGATAGGTTGATCCCATGTTAATTGTCCAATCCCTTTTTCCATTTCATCCTTGATGACTCATTTTGTACACAGTACCTCTGAGCTCGCGGCCAAAGTCATGTCATTCTATTTATAACTCAACCAGCTGTTTAATCTTCTCCTAACCCTAACCTACTCTCCGTGCTACAACTAGGTGCATGGGGACTAGGGTCAAGCCCAAACTGTGGACAGAAAATTTCCCACCAAGCAACAATCACAAAAAGAGAAGCAATTGCAAGAAACAAACTATCAGACTGGGATGTTGGAACATCTGGACTATATTGACTGGACTATTAAAAAACCTGCAGGACATAAACGATGTCAGGAAGACAGCCTTATCAATGATAAACTTAAACAAATTCAGGTGGGTATAGCAGCACTTCAGGAAACGCACCTGACAGGCTCTGGAATGGTGAGTAAGAAGGACTTTACATTTTATTGGCAAGGGAAAGACCTTATACGAGGGAAGGTCAAAAAGTAATGCCTCCTATTGTTTATGTATGTTAATACTGCATTGGTGTGCAATTTGTAAATTTTGCAGGATTCCCCAAACACTCTTCTGCACTGTATAGCATTACCAACCTGTTTCAGTAACAGGTGGCACCACTGTAACAGTTTAAAAATGGCTGCCAAAGACGTTCAGTTAAAACAATGTTATGTCATAGAATTCCTCAATGCTGAAGGCGAGATCCCAATTTGCATCCACGAATGTTTGAAGAATGTTTATGGAGATTCAACAGTGGATGTTAGCACTGTCCGACATTGGGTACATCATTGAGACGAAGCTGAAGTAGGTCAATCCTCAATGGCTGATGCAAAGCGGACTGGCCGTCCGTCTACCGCAGTGACTCCACACAACATTCATCGAGTTGATGGCATCATTCGTGTTGACCGTCGGGTAACACTGGATGAACTTTCTTCCATGTTGTCCATTAGTAAAGGCAGTGTCCAGAACATCATTAAAGATCTGGGTTATTCAAAAGTTTGTGCACGGTGGGTACCCAGAATGTTGACAGACAGACATAAAGAAACAAGGAAAACCATAGCCATCAACCTCCTGCACCATTACGAAACTGAAAGAGAAGAGTTTTTATCGAATATTGTGACAGGTGATGAGACTTGGGTTCATTTTTTTTTAACCAGAATCCAAGAGGCAGTCAATGGAATGGCATCACACAACATCGCCGACAAGAAAGAAGTTCAAAAGTTCACCATCTGTAGGGAAAGTTATGGCCTCCGTGTTTTGGGATGAGAAGGGAGTGATTCTTTTCGACTTCTTGGAACAGTGAAACACGGTGAATGCAGACCATTACACTAAAGCTTTGAAGAAGCTTAGAAATCGTCTTTGGCGACTTTACCCATTAAAAGATCAGAGAACTGCACTACTGTTGCACGATAATGCCACGCCACACCGCTAAACGCACCATTGATGCGTTTGCAGAATTTGGCTGGACATTATTACCACATCCCCCTTACAGTCCCGATCTTGCACCTTCTGACTTCCATCTGTTTGGACCACTGAAAGAAGATCTATGCGGACATCACTTTGAGGACACCGAGACCCTTAAACGCGCCGTTCGCCAGTGGTTTAGGAAAAAGGACACAAATTTTTACCGTGCGGGGATACATGCCCTTGTGAGAAGATGGACAAAAACTGTAACAAATAACGGAGACTACATTGAGAAATAAATTTTTGAAGTTCAGACGTGGGGGCTACATTTCAATGTGAATTTTATCTGTTTTCTTGCCTATTGAATGAAATTAAAAATTACGAGGCATTACTTTTTGACCGTCCCTCGTAAAACTAGAGGCCATAGAGTAGATTTTGTGAATTAAAAAAAATCGCAAAGTAAAATCTCTGAACTAGGTGAGAATGGATCAGAACACCTGATAATGCTCCACCTGCAAACTAGTGCAGGTTCCATTACCCTTGTCTGTGTGTATGCTCCTATATTGTACTCTGCCTCAGAAGTTAAGACAAATTGTACGAGAATCTAGCAGCAGTCATCAAAAGCACACCTAGGCACGGGCAACGTGTTCTCCTTAGTGACTTCAATGCTTGAGTGGGAGTCAATAATGTTTCATGTCTATCATGTATGGGCAAGTTTGGTATTGGCAAGATGAATGAAAATAGATAACGGCTCTCGGAGTTGTGTGTCCATCATGACCACCACCTACTTTCAGACAAAACCCCAGCAAAAGGTGTCATGGAGACACCCACAATCCAAGCACTGGCACCAACTGGATCTGATTCTTGTCAGAAGACCACTTCTCAAGTCTGTGCTGTCCACGTGCTCGTACCACAGTGCAGATGATGATACAGATCACTCCTTAGTTTGATACAAAATCAGAGCACAATCAAGAAAACTATATCATGTCAGACATGGAGGGAAACCATGCATCAATACCAGCAAAATGTCAGGCCCGGTCATGATCACATTTTTTACCACAACCTTCAAGAAAATGTTCAGTTGCCAATAGCATGATGATGCTGTTAGAGAGAACTGGGAGCAACTGCAGAACACCAGGATTTGGTAAGAAGACAGCAAAGTCAAGTGACTGGTTTGAAGCATCAAAAGATGTGATGACACCCGTCATTGAAGCTAAGTGCAGTGCTGTGATCGAATACAAATGTTCACCAAGTGCTAGAGCTTAAATGTTGGTCAATTATGAGTCCCAGTGTTTTATTTTCATTTACATTTTTAATTAGTTAGGTTCCAATATCGAGCTGAAGTGTTGTTTTCTCTGAGTTTTGTCATTTTTGTCTAGTTGATATTATCATACATAGTGTTTTTAATGATAATTATTTGCATGCAGTTTTTGTTGCTCCACTTAATAAGATTGTCTGTGTCACTTTGTAATAATATTTCTAGTGTGTTACAACTTTTATAACTAGTATAAATGGTACAGTCATCAGTAAATAGGTCACAGAATGAGTGCAGTATGTGTAGTGGAAGGTCATTTATGTAAATGGAAAAAGTAGAGGACTGAGATGTGAGAATAGAGCCCTGAGGAACACGTGTCAATAATAGTTGGGCTTGACAAGGAGTTATTGTACCACACTACTTGTTGTCTGTTGGACAAGGAGTTATTGTAAGACACTACTTGTTGTCTGTTGGACAAGGAGTTATTGTAAGACACTACTTGCTGTCTGTCGGACAAGAATGATTTAAGTAATGTCACTAGTTTAAAGTTAACTTTCATTGTTTCTAATTTTCTTATTAAAACAGTGTGATCTACCATATCAAATGCTTTCATAAAGTCTACAAAGATTGCTCCACATATGTTATCATTATTGATGTTTAGGTGCAAGTTGCCTATCATCTTAGTTAGAGCTGTGTGGCATGAATGCTTTTGTCTACACCCCAACTGACTACTAGGTATTGTAGTGTTGTTTTATAAATGTACTTTGTCAGTGGTTTAGACCAGTGCTCCACAACTGGTGTGCTATGGGTGGCTGCCAAGTGTGCCGTGACTTACTTAGTCACTCCTTATCTACCCTGGGGGTGTGCCGTGACACAAGGCACAATACATCATATAATGGTATAAACAATTCTATGTTGTTGAAAATATTACAAACGAATTTCACACGTACAATTTTTCAAACAATAAACTTGTTGCGTTCATTTTGATCCATTGAAGATTTTGTTGAATAAAAAGGAATGTTTTATATTATTATTTCGTGTGTTTCTTACTTGATCTTAAAGTTGTTCTTGATCAAGCAATTGTGCTGATTTGGTGTTGTTCGCGAATGGTGAGAACTCTGACCAATTCAATTGTATTGAAGCGACAATGATGCGATTTCTTTGAGTCCACAAAACAGTACATATTTATTTAACATACAAGATAGTTGAATTCAAGACATCAAATATTACATCAGATTCCTGCGCAGTCCATTACTGTCTCATATATATTACTTGCTCTGTCGTCCAATGCGATGCCGTATGTCGGTCACCCGGTATTGAACAGCCATAGGTTTGGCGAAGATAACGATTCTGATAAAAATCATAAATTAATACTCCCTGTTATTCCTAATCCATGGAACTTAATCATCAATAAGAATACTCCAACATTGTATTCATAAAACCAGATAGCTGACCCCATAGCTTATCTTCAAAAAGGACTTCAGCACAATTCACTCTATACTGGGAGCAATAAAGAATACGTCCGACTTGGACAAAGTTCGGAGTCTGAAAGGTCCAAATAGGACGTTGTCATGCGTTAGCATACCAACGTAACACGTCATCATAATCCTAGACAACTAGCCAAATTCGCGTTCAATAAAATACCGTGAAGCGCGAAACATTATATATTTATAGCATCTCAAACCCTTAACCGTAACTTTAAAAGTGCTCACTATAATAGTGGCCCACATCATAAAACATGTCGTAACAAAACTGAGCTATCATCATCCACCAATCCAATACGACAAATTATGGACCATTATCTTAGGATTGCAGCGAATTATTAACTGTTACCATAACTCTCCCTCTTTTGGCAAAGAAAAAAAAATTTTTTACCATACCACCAATTTAAATATCAGAGCATGCATAGTGGGTGCAGCCAGGTTTTAACATGTGGAAGTGAACATTTTAAAAAAGGCGCCACCCAAAATCTCAAATAACTAATTAAGTAATTTTAAATTCATAATCCACATTTGCTTTGCACATAAAATAATAACACAAAATGATATGGTTTCTCAATATGTTTAATTTATCCATCTGAATGGATTTAAAATTAGGTGCACATCAGTGCATCAAGAGCGCATTCAGAGGCACTTTCCCCAATATTATTATTTCAATTAGTCAATATCCTTTAGCTTCCAAAAAGGGAACACAGGTCTTCAACAAACATATGCCAAGTCCTCCTGGTGCATGCTATCAGCTCAAGTTCTTTCTATATCCTTGTCATAATATTCATTTCTGTCTCCTGTTCTCGTCTCCATGTGTTTTTGTCTGTCTCCTGTTCTCTTCTCCATGTGTTTTTGTCTCTGTCTTACTTACTCTGGGGATTAGAAAATAAGGACCGCTTTGTAATGCTGTCAAAAGATTCCCCCAGTGTGTGTAATATCCATCACCAGCATCTTCTTCTCTTCTCTTGTTCCACTGGCACTTGTCTGGTTCTTGTCATCAGTTCCATACTGGTGGCCTTGTTCACTATTTCAATCCTTTATTCTATGTAAGCCCTCATGTATGAAAGTCTGTAGCCTTTTGGTTGTTATTTTTGTAGTTCTCAATGTTTCAGAGCCATAGAATAGAACTGACTTGACATTAGAGTTAAAGATTCTTATTTTTGTGTTGGACAATTTCCATTTACTACATTTCCCCATGCAATAAAAGCTTCTATAGCCTTTTGTGTTCTTATTTTCATATCACTCTGCCCCTCCTGCTTTCTCTATATTGCTGCCAAGATATATGTATTATATTACATCTAGTAGGGGTGTTTTGTGAATTTTAATCATATCACTTTTGGCATTTATTCTCATTATCTTTGCTGTTCCCTGCATATTTCAGACCCATTAGATTTGACATCTCCTTGAATATTTCATTTTTTTTTACATCTGATTATGGTTAAAGGTAAAAAGAGCCAAGTTGTTGACAAAATCTAAATCATCAAGCTGTTTAGTTAGATTCCATTGGAATCCATTTCTGTTGGCTCAAGTCAATGCTTTTATTACCCAATATGTAGCTAGAAAGAAAAGAAATAGAGACCTGATATTTCACCTAACATTGTCCTCATTCTATCGTTAAGACTGCCTGTTAGAACAAAAAATGTTACAGCTAGTTTTTTATTATTGCAATATTTAAAAAAAAAACAATCTTCAGCACTTGTTCCAGATATTCGCTGAATTGTATTAAGCGTTAATCTGAATCATCATTTACTGTTAAATATTGCAACTTTAAAATTGACCAGGTCTATCAATTGTAGAGTCAACACTTACGGCAAGTATTTAGCTACTTTGATTTAAGCTACTGTCTTTGATGGAATCTCGCTTGTTAAAAACTTTATCAGATCATTTCAGTGTCAAAGCTGAAATATGGCACATTTAAATCGCCCTGCAATAAATGTTGTTAAAGTAATGTAGCTTTTCTTCAAAAGCCAAAAGCTTAGTAAGTTCCAAACAATCGGAATCATTTGTAATCTGGGAATCAAAACCTCGATACTCGCGAAGACCGCCGAATACCAATTCTTGCACTTCAAAAAAAAAGAGACTTGTCTGTAATAAGCCATAAAACCCATGGTATTATTTTATCTCTCATTCCTTTCCGCCATTAGAAGATAAAACAAGACTGTTCTGTTGTTGAACAAATGGAATGTGATATGGAAAAGTTCTTTCTGTGCTACGTCGTAAGACTTTCGCTTTGTTCATGCTTTTCAATTGTCTGCAAACCTTTAGAAAAATGCTTGTAGCCAAGTTTTTGGACTGTACATCGACTACTTGTGCTGATGTAGGATCCTGGATGATGTAAATGGCTCCTAGGATGAAGGTAATACCAATTCTTCAGAGGGTGTCACTTCTTGTGGAACTGCAGCAACCAGGGTATTGTCTCCTGCTGTTAGGCTGGGGTACATAAGTCTTCAGAAGATTCCACCACAGGTGCAAAGACGTCATGGGCATGTTGAATACAATGTTGGCATCCAGTCTCACATATTTTAGCTATTTATTTACTCTATTTGCGTCTTTCTTCATCTTCTTTCTGTCTCATCCAGATTGTGTCTTCTTAATATGTTAGCATTTTATTACAACAGGAAACAATTTTTATGAGTAAGCGCGCTTGTGTGGGTGCCTGGGTAGGTGAACATGTTTTAAATAAAAATTTAAAAGGTGCCATGTTTGGAGAATGTGCTCATGGGGACTGGATGCTCCCCCCCCACCCCCAGATGTGCTACTGACTGTGCCATGAAATTTTAAATGGTGTGCCATGAAGTCAAAAAGATTGCGGAATACTGGTTTAGACAGTGATGATATAAGAGAAATGTGTCTATAGTTACCAAGGTTACTGTTATCTGATGAACCAGATTTGAAGAGGGAATATACTTTGGCAATCTTACAGGCTGAAGGAAAATAACTCTTAGCGATACATTGATTATATATATAAGTTAGAGAATCGCTGATAGCTGGTGCAGCATAACGCAGTATTCTATTACTAATTCCGTCAAGCCTGATGAGCTATTATCTTTACAAGATGATAGTTATACACTTCATTAACTGTCATAAAAGGAATGTCGGGTGGAACTGAATTTGTACATTTATCCTCACAGAATGCTGAAAGTCTGTCTAAGTTATTAAGGGAATGTGTTATTGTGGATTTCAGACTGTTTATTTCTGATTGAAAGTGATTGCTGAAGTCTGTGCAAGTAAATGAAGTGTTGGAAGAAAATGAGTCTGGTGCATTAAGTTTTTTCGCTAAGGTGTTAATTGTCTTCCATATTTCCTTACTATTTGATTTGTTCTGAACCATATTTCTAAAGTAATTTTTCTTTTCTTTGTAAATTAAATATTGAACCTTGTTCCTGTGTACCCTTATGTGTTGAGGTTCTTGAGGTGAAAAATAAGAGGTCCGGTGTGCAAGTTGCACACGTTAAAAATCCCACTGCAGTTGGAAATCTTAAAGAGTGGGCCTATCAGGCCACTACCCTGGGAAAATAACAAAATATTAGAAATCTAACCACCACAAAAATATTTATAGAATGTCTGATTTCTGTATACACACATTAGGATTCTCGCCAGTGCTATGGAATTTGTGTACTGTGCTGAGATCCTCCTTGTGCGATCTAAAGGAAGAGATCAGAGCACTTATGAAGTTGTCCGTGTGCAATGCAAATAATCCTTAAAACCAAACCAAACAGAGAACTGTGGTGTATTTATATACACATACATTGAGAGTAATGTCTAGAAGATCACCACAGCACACTAGTGAAAGGCAAGACAAGCTGAAATATCTTGTAGCAATGTCTGGTCATGGATTATTGTACAATTACAATTGTAAGCCAAGTATACAGAAGTACAGGTGAGGTCTTAACAACAATGTCTGGTCATGGATTATTGTACAAGTACAATTGTGAGCCAGGTATACAAAAGTACAGGTGAGGTCTTAACAACAATGTCTGGTCATGGATTATTGTAGAAGTACAATTGTGAGCCAAGTATACAGAAGTGCAGGTGAGGTCTTAACAACAATGTCTGGTCATGGATTATTGTACAAGTACAATTGTGAGCCAAGTACACCAAAGTACAGGTGAGGTCTTAACAACAATGTCTGGTCATGGATTATTGTAATGTACAATTGTGAGCCAAGAATACAGAAGTACAGGTGAGGTCTTAACAACAATGGCTGCTATGTAACTGGAGCAGACACTATTGCTTCTCATTTACCATCAGCTAGTGATGTCAGTGATCGAGTATGGACTGGAAATATACAAACTCACACTGTCCATATCCAAATGCAAATGGCTAGAATTCATTCTGAATGAAGAAGAAACCCCGATTGTGACAGTGAGGTGTATGCTTGGACTACTGCTGATTAGATCCAGCTGTTTAACAGGCAAGGCACAAGCATGCATGTGCTTAACCACAGCAAAATGCAACCTCTGCATTCAAACATAGCTGACCTCAGGGGAGCAAAAGAAAAAGAAAGAAATGTCATAAATGGCACAGGCAAAGGCTATGATCAGGCAAGTGACCACAGTTAAAAACATATTCAAAGGAGAAGAGTGGATTAAGTCAGATGAAAACTGGACAAACTACCTACAAGTCATCATCAGCCTTGGCAGGGAGTGTAGAACTTGGGGCAATGGAACAGCAGAGCTGGAAACTAATGAGCTGATAAATGATCATGCCAGGGATGATGATCAGTTTGTGTACACTGCTGGGTCAGTAATTCATGGTGAGAAATCAAAATGAGGCTTCTCAGCTAGAGTAAAGGGCAGGGTCATTGTTGAGAAGAGCTTACAAGACAACAACCTCCAGCATGAGAATAGATGGCTGTCTAAAACTCCATCAACCAGAACAGTCATCGCAGATTCTCAGTCTGTGCTTCGGAAAGTCTAAAGAGGATAGCTCCAGAATGAATGGAAAATATTCATAGAAGACTTGTATCTTCACAAACTGGTGTGCATCTACTATCCTGATCATGCGGGGATACACAGCAATGAGAGAGATGACCAATTAGCTTTGAGAGCATCCATAGTGGGGGCATTGGATATAGATAAGGGAAAACTGCTGAAGACAATTACTGATCACCTGCTGAAAAAGACACTGTAATTGATGAATCATCAAGGCTAAGATTGCTGGAATTTGGTATCAGATGTAAGACTAGCAGAGATGGACATATGAGTGGATGCATAGGTCATGCATTCAACCAGCGTGCTACAGGAACAGCTAGCATTTATACCTTTTTGATGTTTGCTAAGGGAGACTGTGCACCTATGGCTTTGCCTGGAGAGCAATGAGGTCGATTCTGATCAACAATAACAATAAACACATACACACTTTTATGCACTCAAAAATACTACAAGATTCAGTCAGACTAAAAGACACAGAAACCTACAAGATTGACTACAAGATTCAGTCAGACTGACAGATACCTACAAGATTGACTACAAGATTCAGTCAGACTGACAGACACAGAAACCTACAAGATTGACTACAAAAGGACAAAATACTGTCAATGATTTGTATGTTAATGTGTGTAACTTCTGAAAAGTAGAGGGATGAAACTATCATAAATTTATTATGACATGAACTATTACACGGTATTGTTTATCATTAGCCTTTTTTTATTATGGCAGTCACAGAAATGATTGTTAGTTACCCCCCTTGGACTTGGAGTGCTTATGGTTACATAAATTCGGCTAGTATCGACTCCATATGCACTGGAGAAAATGGGGTGTGTGGGGGAGGATTGAAGAATCAATGAAAAAAAAAATCCCATGATGCAAATCTTTTGCTTGTAACAAACAACATATTTAAGTATGGGTATCATGCATCTATCCTACTATTTTTCTATCTATGCATTGATCTACCCATTAATTTATCTTTCTTTCCATTTATCCACCTGCCTGTCTGTCCATCTATCTGTGCTTCAATCAATCTATATAACTATCTGTCTGTCTGTTCACCTGTCTCACTATCTACCTATCAGGCAGACAGATGCAAAGACACGTACATAGATAGACAGACAGATACAGTAAACTCAGAAATCTCCTATATTTTGATTCTATCATTCTATTGTAAAGCTAGTTCTAAACTAATTTTATTATTAATTCATTTATTTTGAAGGTAGGTTTTCAAAAGCTGGAAGTAGGTAATGGCAAGTAGAACTAATGTTATATTACTGACTGTGCATTGGTAAAGAAAGCAACTTGTCTCTCTGTGCTTTCCTCTGTCATTATAACCTCTGCTGCAGTTTTCAAGGCCTCTGCCTCTGCTCTAAAGTTACTTGAGAATTGTCCTGTTGCCACTGACAGCTTTTTCTATGCACCAGTGCTTAAGGTCAGAACCTCCTCCTCCATTTTCTGTTGCATTTGTTGCTGATCCATTGTGTATGCACGGGTCCAGGTGTTAAGTGGGTAATGTTCCTCTATGTATTTTGTCACTATGGATTTTCTCTTTGTTGCAATCAAGCTCTTTTTTCTTTCAATTCCAGGAATGTTTTCTATCAGTTCAGGAAAATTATCAGAGCCGTGGTAGCACAGTGGTTAGTCCACTGGCTTCCTAGCTCAATGGTCCATGGTTCAATCCCCAGTTGAAGTGGGATTTTTTAGACCACAAACAGCTCCAGGGTCACGGGATCCTTTTTTTTTCTTTCAGGAAAATGATGTTGTTTCCAAACTGGAAGCTTGTTTACAAGGTAGATGGATTTAATAGTTGATATTGCATTTATGGAAACTGCTCTCATCTGTGGTTTGGTTGATTCTACAAAGTTGCTTTGTTTGAGTCTTTACCTTCTAAGAGCATTCATTCTATGGCACATTGGATGGTCTGTTAGTCTCTTGAATTTTTCAGCTTGTTGCTGAGCCCTGCTGTCTCTTCTATCCACCATTGGCTGGAGGCATGTAATCTTTTCGAGTTCTTTTACAGGTGTTGGCTTCATGCCGCCCATTATAATTCTCATTGCTTGGTTTTGGAGTCTGCTGATTTATCAAAGTTTGACTTAGCTGCTGCTGCCCATGCTGTAATGCCATACTCTATGACTGGTCTCACTTGCCCTGTGTATAACGTTGTTAGCACTCTCTCATCTGCACCCCAAGTTGTTCCAGCAAGTTTTTTCATTACTGCCAGTCTTTGCCTTGCTCTCATTCAGTTTCTGTCAAGTTGTTTTTTCCAAGTCAGGCGGAGATCGAAAGTAATGCCTAGGTAGTTTGAATTTTCATGTAAATGTAGATTTTCTCCATTTAGCACTAGTTTGGAGCTCCGTGGTTTATTTGAGAGGAAAATCTGTACGTTCTGTTCCCTTCATGAGCCATGTTTTGGCCCACTATTTCAATGATGTTGCTGTTTGCTGTTTCAATCCCTCTTTGCATACTTTATCAAAAGCTTTTTCTAAATCTACCCAAACCACTAGCATGTGTTTTTGTTCTTGGAAGGCATCTTCGATTTCTGGAGCTAAATATGTGATCTGATCTTCAGTGGATCTGTGTTGTCTGAATCCTGCTTGTTGAAGATTGGTGAATGTTTCCCAGGTGCCAAATCAGTCTGGTATTATTAATCATGTGCTTCATCAGTTTTCCTGCTCTGATTGGTCTGTAACCATTTGGTTCTATCAGATTCTTTTCCTTCTTTGGTACAGGTATCAATATTGAAAAGCCAAAATAATACAGACCTGGATGACCTCAGAAAAGTGATTCACAAACTATGTCAATGATTCAAAAGTGTTGTGATCCAATGGATCCCGTCTCATTGTAACATCACCGGCAATGAAGAGGCTGACAGATTGGCAAAGGAAGCTGTAAATCTATCTCAGCCTGATGCAAGCATAACTTTCAAAGAGGCAAAGAGTTTTATCAGAATCAGATACAGAAACAAATGGAATGTAGAACATCCAGGTCACACACAGAATGATGCTTACTACCAGCTCAACAGAAGAGAACAAGTGGTAATTTTCAGACTCCACTCTGGCCACAACAGATTGAGATATCATCTATTCAACATATAACTAGGGATCAGTGTAACTGTGGCACTGATAAAATTACTGCTGAACACCTGCTTCAAAGTTGCCCAACATATGCGGAACAGAGAAAGCGCATATGGCTGACACCTATACCATTTGTGGAAAAGCTCTACGGAGATTCAAATAGCCTCAAACTGACTACTGCTTTCATTGAAGACATTCAATTGGACATCTGAGAGTGTATGAGGAAGAAGAACTAATGTTATGTACTTTATATATGATAATTAAAATACACCTCAGGCTGTGCAGGATAGTGTATTCCTTTAAAAAAAAATTATTTTTTATACTTTAAATAAGTTTTTAAGGTTATGATCCATGGAGCGATGTTATCATCTACACCATGATACCTGCACTTATATCTGTTGTAAGGTACAAGCGGAGGATTTGCATCACTGGCTTTTGCTTTCTGTGTTTTTGATGGCTTTGAAGTTCACGAGGGGAGATCCAAAATTTTTTAATGTCAATTCACGGGCAAAAATCTTCGAGAACCCCATTACACGGATATAAGTCTTTGATGGCGGTCGAATGCCCAAGAAAGACCGTAAACTTTTATCTGGGGAACTCATGCGCAATAGAGCGAAAAGAAACATCATTTATAGATCAGAGAAACATAATGATATATAAACTGTGTTTTCTTAAACCTGCTATCAATTGTCACTCAGAATTTTTGGATTGTCTAATCACGTAGTTCTAGAACCATTGTGGAAAATGTGTTAATAGCAATCATGGGGATTTTCATTCTGATTTTCTGACCTGATCAAGGGCATCCAGTGGTCTTTTTCTTCTTTTTTTTTAATGATTGGTTAATGTTGTCTTTTCTTGGCTTGGGCGTCACCAATTTCATTGGTGAGCAAGTATGTGCCAACGATAAATGAGAAACATTTTAACGTGTAAAATTTAACTGGACTTACCAAACCCAGCAATATTTTTTTCAATTTTATCAGCCCACTGGGGTGGTGAAAAAAATAACATTCATTCTCGACTTCTGAAAGTTGTATTCATGCGTAGCATCCAGAATTTATGCTGTTTCAGAATCAACACTCTACCATAGAGCCAGCAGATAGGATTATCATCATTTATCAATTGTAACATTTTTAGCAACCAGATGTTTCCCAATACTGGAAGTATTTTCCTCTTTTAACTGTGAACCCAAAGATCACGTTTCTACAGCAACAACTGGTGGTGACATTTTGTTCATCCAGGAAAAACCCACCCCAGATTCGACGTTCACCTCACTAGTCTTTATTTGACAGAAGATGGACTGGGGCCAATTTGGGAAATAAACCTGACATTTTATATAGTCAGGAAACATTGTAATTCCAAGGGATTAGGGTGCCATTTCATATGTATGTAAATCTGATTTTATTTGATCTTTCTTTAGATATTTGATGCTGTCAAGTTTAAATGATAATAAACAACAAAAGAAACTTAAATTTGTGTGTTGGTCAGACCCATACCCAGTTAACCATAGTTTTTCACGTTTGTGTATCTTGTTGTCACATAGCTGTGTGTGTGTGTGTGTGTGTATTTATATATATGAGGAGGGCAAGGTTGTCTTGTACTAAATTATAGTCATATAGATAGGCTGGAATAGAGAAACTTACTCATTCCATAGATATATTTTGCTCCTTAAACTATCACCCGTGAAATCTATTTCTCACACCTTTCTCACGTACTTATCACCATCCACTCTATTGAGACGGGACAAAAATAACTCACAACCTATCTGTATGACAGTATCCTAAGGTGATGTTCTCATCTTACAGTGTTTTTTTGTTTCTTTTTACTAAGAATGCAAAGTGTTATTCTCAGAAATCAATTAAATACTTAAAAAAAAAAAATACACCAAAAAAAAAGCATTTATTTCATATATATGACTACCATTTGATTACCTTCATCTTTACATAAGCCAGGTTGTTCTACTTTCATAATTCTTGGTGTTATTGTATCCATGATGTCAACTATCTGAACATGAGTATCACAGTCTTCAATGTCGTTATGACCATCATCATTCTGGTAGGTAGAGAATAAAATGAGAATTATTTAATGAGCTTAATATGGGTAGATAACAATGTGGTGGTGAAAGTTGTGATCCATTTATGAAATAATTCAGTGGCACACAAGTAGCTGTCATGTTACAAGCAGTTATACTCTCAGAGCAGTAGTGGTTTCATAATCACAAATGTGAAGACACGTAATGAATCCTTTACTTCTAGAAGTGATATATCACTGCAGTTTTAAATATTACTTCTATATCAAAGGTCAAGGTTGTCCCATAGCAGATACTGCTGTAGGGGAGTGAAGTGTTAGAGACTTGACCAAACTTGGTCCAGCATCGAGAGGTGGGGGGGGGGGGGGGGATGTTCCCTTCCTTGCTGCCTTTTCCTTCCCTAACTCAGTCAGGTACCCATTTACAGCTGGGTAGACTGGAGCATCACCCATGTGTTACTGGGGCCGAAAAGGGGAGCAAAGAATAGTTCACTGCCAAGCATGTCATAGAAAGCGACTAAGGAGGGTTAGGCATGGGGCTGGTTACCCAATCCTGTAAGAAATTTAAACCACAAAAAACTTCAACAAATATGGACAAGTCAATTAAGGAAAATAAAACACAGCCATCCAAGACAGGGGAAGGTCCTCTCGCAGGGAGGCGTATGATGCAACACAGAGAAAGTCAAAAGGAGTCTGTGTTGCTGACTAACCTTCTTTCTTCTAGAACTTCCAGATTTGGCACCTGGAATGTTCGGACATTAAACTAACAAGTGAAAGAGGCACAAGTAGCAGCAGAAAAAAGGGAATATAAAATCGAGGTTCTGGGAATGTGTGAAACAAAGTGGAAGGGGGTAGACAAGAAGAAACTCATCACAGGTGAACTGGTGCTGTCCTCAGGACATGAAGATGTAAGTTCACACCACAGTGAAGGGGTAGCTCTTATGTTATCTAAAGAAGCACAGAAAGCACTCATTGAATGGGAAGCTGTTGGACCTAGAATAATAACAGCTACTTTTAAAACAGCTAAAAAGAAAATAAATGTAAATGTCATCCAATGTTATGCACCAACTAATGACAAAGAAGAATGTGTGAAAGAAGCATTTTATACCAGACTAAAGGAAATTATGGAAAAAGTAAAAAGAAGAGACATCACAATTTTGATGGGTGACATGAATGCAAAGATAGGTATAGTCAACACCGGCTTTAAAGAAGGCATGGGAAAACATGGGCTAGGAATAATGAATGAAAATGGGGAACTATTCTCAAACTTCTGTGCTTCAAATCAACTGACTATTGGAGGAAGCATGTTTCCACACAAGAGAATACACAAGGCAACATGGATATCACCAGACCATCGAACAGAAAATCAGATTGATCATATATGCATAAACAAGAAGTTTAGATCATCATTGCAGGATGTAAAGGTATAATAGAGGAGCAGATGTGGCATCAGATCACCACCTTCTGATAGCCAAAGTAAATTGAAAAATGAACTCAATCAAAGATATCATGCACACAATGCAAAATTATAGACAAACAATTTAATGTGTCAACAATTTAATGTAGGACATCTAAGAAATCAAGAAACAAGAGACAAATTTGCGGTCACAATATCCAACAAATTCCAAGTGCTCCAACAGCTGGAAGATGTAGAGAATACAGAAGACTATTGGCAGAAAATCAAAACGGTATGGAGTGAGACATGTGAAGAAATACTAGGGAAAAGGGAACGACAACAAAAAGCATGGATATCAACAGAAATCATCAATAAGACAAAAGACAGAAAAAGCAAGAAAGCAGATTTAAACACAAGCAAAACCAGAAGTTTCAAAGCCAAGGCTCAAGAAGTGTACATAGAAGCAAACAAAGAAGTAAAAAGAAGTATCAAAAGAGACAAGAGGAAGTATATTGAGGAGTTGGCAAGAGAGGCAGAAGATGCTGCAGCCAAAGGAAATATGAGAGAACTGTATAACAGCACAAAGAAGCTGACAGGGAAATACAAGCAAACAAGTTGTCTCATAAAAGACAAGAATGGAAAACTGCTCAGCAATATACAAGAGCAAATGAAGAGGTTGACAGAATATTTTGAGGACCTTCTCAATAGACCAGCTCCACAAAACCCCCCTGACATCCAGCCAGCAGAAGAAGAGCTACAAATTAATGAACTCTTTATATTGCTCTATAAAAAGTATGGGTGCCCGAGCACCCACGAGTTGGGAATCAGACTATGAAGAGTGAGTAGGGGTGAAGGTTAAACCAGTCACCAGGGCATCAAGAGAACCGGAATGGTCTGGGCTATTAAAATGAAGGGCCACAGGTTTAGGTTCCCTGTGATAAATGTCATTTAAGTGCTCACAGAATCTATCTGTCAAACATCTGCCAGTTTCATCAATATAGGTAATGTTGCATCTTTTACAAATAATGGCATAAATAAGATTCCTAGATTCACATCTAAATGACTCTAATAAAATTGCCCTTCGGAAATGAAACAGTCTGAGTCTGGAGCACATGTGCACACCTACGACATAGGGGCAGTGACAAGACTGTGTACCAAAATAGGGAGGGTTAGTATTCATCAAGCGGTTGTGTACAAGAATGTCCTTGAAATTCTTATCTCTGACAGTCAGACCAGTAATGCCATTTTCAATATTTCTTTCAAGCTGGTGTTAGGGAAAAAAAATGTGAAGAGGACGTTAGAAGATAAAGAGTTACTTTCTATAAAAATATACAAGATATTTCTAAGAATCACTGGAAACATTTGATCTATTCCACATTTTTTAGCAACCTGATCCCCAAAAATGGTTTAAGGATCAATAGTAGGAAGATTTACTTTGTCAGTAGTAACAAGAGACCAAAAAAAAAAACTCATTTACTATCCCACTTCAGTTTAAATTTTTCATCCATAAATGAGAACTGTGTTTGAATATTTCTTGGAGGCTGGAGAGACAAAATTATGGTTTATATAAATATGCAACAACGTATGAAATCCTAAAAACAACAACAAACTCTAGTGGGGTAGAAGATGTTGCAGGATTAAGTGAGGATAACTGCACATAATATACAGTTTAGTCTGGATAAGTAGAAGTTACTGGGACCATATTGCTGTTATTGTTACCATGGTATCAGCTGACACTGCAGATATTTGCACAAACAAAATCCTAGTAGACATTGGAAGAGATAAATCATTATGCAATTATTTTAACCATTCAGAAACATAAATTTTAATTTTCATTTCTGCATCTTATAAATTTTTGAAAAGCAATTTAGTGAAGCCTAAAATGTAGTGTTAAGTTAACTGTTAGTAAGGGTATGGGCCAACATTAGGAAGATTTAGTATATCAGTTGTAACAATGAAAAAAAATAAACTCACTTTACAATCCTGCTCTAGTTTAACTTTTTCATCCATAAATGGGAACTGTGTCTGACTATTTCTTGGAGGCTGAAAAAATAAATTAGGTTTCATTTAAATATTTAAAAACATTTCAAATCCTAAAAATAAAAAAAAACTCTAGTAGGCTAGGAGATGATGTAGTGATGTAAGTGGTGATAATTACAAATATTATTTTAGACAAAAAAATACCACTTTCTAGTAAGCTGTAGTATTAATCTCATTAATTATTCTTGCTATCTGATTTCTTGTTGCACATATGCTTGAATTGTACCATAAAGGCTATGGCCCCCATTGTTAGAACAACTCTACACAGACGTCATGATTAAAATTTGTGCACACAAATAATAACAACAAGGTCAAGGTAATCCCAGAGCAGATACTGCTGTAGGGGAATGAAGTGTTAGAGACTTCATTATACTAGGTCCAGCATCAAGAGGTGGGAGTGAAGTGTTAGAGACTTCATTATACTAGGTCCAGCATCAAGAGGTGAGAGTGAAGTGTTAGAGACGTCATTATACTAGGTCCAGCATCAAGAGGTGGGAGTGAAGTGTTAGAGACGTTATTATACTAGGTCTAGCATCAAGAGGTGGGAGTGAAGTGTTAGAGACTTCATTATACTAGGTCCAGCATCAAGAGGTGGGTGTGAAGTGTGAGAGACTTCATTATACTAGGTCCAGCATCAAGAGGTGGGTGTGAAGTGTTAGAGACTTTATTATACTAGGTCTAGCATCAAGAGGTGGGAGTGAAGTGTTAGAGACTTCATTATACTAGGTCCAGCATCAAGAGGTGGGTGTGAAGTGTTAGAGACTTCATTATACTAGGTCCAGCATCAAGAGGTGGGAGTGAAGTGTTAGAGACTTCACTATACTAGGTCCAGCATCAAGAGGTGGGTGTGAAGTGTTAGAGACTTCATTATACTAGGTCCAGCATCAAGTGGTGGGAGTGAAGTGTTAGAGACTTTATTATACTAGGTCCAGCATCAAGAGGTGGGTGTGAAGTGTTAGAGACTTCATTATACTAGGTCCAGCATCAAGAGGTGGGAGTGAAATGTTAGAGACTTCACTATACTAGATCCAGCATCAAGAGGTGGGGGTGAAGTGTTAGAGACTTCACTATACTAGGTCCAGCATCAAGTGGTGGGAGTGAAGTGTTAGAGACTTTATTATACTAGGTCCAGCATCAAGAGGTGGGAGTGAAGTGTTAGAGACTTCATTATATTAGGTCCAGCATCAAGAGGTGGGTGTGAAGTGTTAGAGACTTCATTATACTAGGTCCAGCATCAAGAGGTGGGTGTGAAGTGTTAGAGACGTCATTATACTAGGTCCAGCATCAAGAGGTCGGAGTGAAGTGTTAGAGACTTCACTATACTAGGTCCAGCATCAAGAGGTGGGAGTGAAGTGTTAGAGACTTCACTATACTAGGTCCAGCATCAAGTGGTGGGAGTGAAGTGTTAGAGACTTTATCATACTAGGTCCAGCATCAAGACGTGGGAGTGAAGTGTTAGAGACTTCAAAATATTAGGTCCAGCATCAAGAGGTGGGTGTGAAGTGTTAGAGACTTTGTTATACTAGGTCCAGCATCAAGAGGTGGGTGTGAAGTGTTAGAGACGTCATTATACTAGGTCCAGCATCAAGAGGTGGGTGTGAAGTGTTAGAGACTTCATTATACTAGGTCCAGCATCAAGAGGTGGGAGTGAAGTGTTAGAGACTTCATTATACTAGGTCCAGCATCAAGTGGTGGAAGTGAAGTGTTAGAGACTTCACTATACTAGGTCCAGCATCAAGTGGTGGGAGTGAGGTGTTAGAGACTTTATTATACTAGGTCCAGCATCAAGAGGTGGGAGTGAAGTGTTAGAGACTTCATTATATTAGGTCCAGCATCAAGAGGTGGGTGTGAAGTGTTAGAGACTTCATTATACTAGGTCCAGCATCAAAAGGTGGGAGTGAAGTGTTAGAGACTTCATTATACTAGGTCCAGCATCAAGAGGTGGGTGTGAAGTGTTAGAGACTTCATTATACTAGGTCCAGCATCAAGAGGTGGGAGTGAAGTGTTAGAGACTTCATTATACTAGGTCCAGCATCAAGAAGTGGGAGTGAAGTGTTAGAGACTTCATTATATTAGGTCCAGCATCAAGAGGTGGGTGTGAAGTGTTAGAGACTTCACTATAATAGGTCCAGCATCAAGAGGTGGTAGTGAAGTGTTAGAGACTTTATTATACTAGGTCCAGCATCAAGAGGTGGGAGTGAAGTGTTAGAGACTTCATTATATTAGGTCCAGCATCAAGAGGTGGGTGTGAAGTGTTAGAGACTTCATTATACTAGGTCTAGCATCAAGAGGTGGGTGTGAAGTGTTAGAGACTTCATTATACTAGGTCCAGCATCAAGAGGTGGGAGTGAAGTGTTAGAGACTTCATTATACTAGGTCCAGTATCAAGAGGTGGGTGTGAAGTGTTAGATACTTCATTCTATTATGTCCAGCATCAAGAGGTGGGAGTGAAGTGTTAGAGACTTCATTATACTAGGTCCAGCATCAAGAGGTGGGAGTGAAGTGTTAGAGACTTCATTATACCAGGTCTAGCATCAAGAGGTGGGAGTGAAATGTTAGAGACTTCATTATACTAGGTCCAGCATCAAGAGGTGGTGGTGAAGTGTTAGAGACTTCATTATACTAGGTCCAGCATCAAGAGGTGGGAGTGAAGTGTTAGAGACTTCATTATACTAGGTCCAGCATCAAGAGGTGGGAGTGAAAAGTTAGAGACTTCATTATACTAGGTCCAGCATCAAGAGGTGGGAGTGAAGTGTTAGAGACTTCATTATATTAGGTCCAGCATCAAGAGGTGGGTGTGAAGTGTTAGAGACTTCATTATACTAGGTCCAGCATCAAGAGGTGGGTGTGAAGTGTTAGAGATTTCATTATATTAGGTCCAGCATCAAGAGGTGGGTGTGACGTGTTAGAGACTTCATTATACTAGGTCCAGCATCAAGAGGTGCGGGTGAAGTGTTAGAGACTTCATTATACTAGGTCCAGCATCAAGAGGTAGGGGTGAAGTGTTAGAGACTTCATTATACTAGGTCCAGCATCAAGAGGTGGGAGTGAAGTGTTAGAGACTTCATTATACTAGGTCCAGCATCAAGAGGTGGGTGTGAAGTGTTAGAGACTTCATTATACTAGGTCCTGCATCAAGTGGTGGGAGTGAAGTGTTAGAGACTTTATTATACTAGGTCCAGCATCAAGAGGTGGGTGTGAAGTGTTAGAGACTTCATTATACTAGGTCCAGCATCAAGAAGTGGGAGTGAAATGTTAGAGACTTCACTATACTAGGTCCAGCATCAAGAGGTGGGAGTGAAGTGTTAGAGACTTCACTATACTAGGTCCAGCATCAAGTGGTGGGAGTGAAGTGTTAGAGACTTTATTATACTAGGTCCAGCATCAAGAGGTGGGAGTGAAGTGTTAGAGACTTCATTATATTAGGTCCAGCATCAAGAGGTGGGTGTGAAGTGTTAGAGACTTCATTATACTAGGTTATACTAGGTCCAGCATCAAGAGGTGGGTGTGAAGTGTTAGAGACGTCATTATACTAGGTCCAGCATCAAGAGGTCGGAGTGAAGTGTTAGAGACTTCACTATACTAGGTCCAGCATCAAGAGGTGGGAGTGAAGTGTTAGAGACTTCACTATACTAGGTCCAGCATCAAGTGGTGGGAGTGAAGTGTTAGAGACTTTATCATACTAGGTCCAGCATCAAGACGTGGGAGTGAAGTGTTAGAGACTTCATTATATTAGGTCCAGCATCAAGAGGTGAGAGTGAAGTGTTAGAGACGTCATTATACTAGGTCCAGCATCAAGAGGTGGGAGTGAAGTGTTAGAGACTTCATTATACTAGGTCCAGCATCAAGAGGTGGGAATGAAGTGTTAGAGACTTCATTATACTAGGTCCAGCAGCAAGTGGTGGAAGTGAAGTGTTAGAGACTTCACTATACTAGGTCCAGCATCAAGTGGTGGGAGTGAGGTGTTAGAGACTTTATTATACTAGGTCCAGCATCAAGAGGTGGGAGTGAAGTGTTACAGACTTCATTATATTAGGTCCAGCATCAAGAGGTGGGTGTGAAGTGTTAGAGACTTCATTATATTAGGTCCAGCATCAAGAGGTGGGTGTGAATTGTTAGAGACTTCATTATACTAGGTCCAGCATCAAGAGGTGGGTGTGAAGTGTTAGAGACTTCATTATATTAGGTCCAGCATCAAGAGGTGGGTGTGACGTGTTAGAGACTTCATTATACTAGGTCCAGCATCAAGAGGTGGGGGTGAAGTGTTAGAGACTTCATTATACTAGGTCCAGCATCAAGAGGTGGGGGTGAAGTGTTAGAGACTTCATTATACTAGGTCCAGCATCAAGAGGTGGTAGTGAAGTGTTAGAGACTTCATTATACTAGGTCCAGCAGCAAGTGGTGGAAGTGAAGTGTTAGAGACTTCACTATACTAGGTCCAGCATCAAGTGGTGGGAGTGAGGTGTTAGAGACTTTATTATACTAGGTCCAGCATCAAGAGGTGGGAGTGAAGTGTTACAGACTTCATTATATTAGGTCCAGCATCAAGAGGTGGGTGTGAAGTGTTAGAGACTTCATTATATTAGGTCCAGCATCAAGAGGTGGGTGTGAATTGTTAGAGACTTCATTATACTAGGTCCAGCATCAAGAGGTGGGTGTGAAGTGTTAGAGACTTCATTATATTAGGTCCAGCATCAAGAGGTGGGTGTGACGTGTTAGAGACTTCATTATACTAGGTCCAGCATCAAGAGGTGGGGGTGAAGTGTTAGAGACTTCATTATACTAGGTCCAGCATCAAGAGGTGGGGGTGAAGTGTTAGAGACTTCATTATACTAGGTCCAGCATCAAGAGGTGGTAGTGAAGTGTTAGAGACTTCATTATACCAGGTCCAGCATGAAGAGGTGGGTGTGAAGTGTTAGAGACTTCATTATACTAGGTCCAGCATCAAGAGGTGGTAGCGAAGTGTTAGAGACTTTATTATGCTATGTCCAGCATCAAGAGGTGGGTGTGAAGTGTTAGAGACTTCATTATACTAGGTCCAGCATCAAGAGGTGGGTGTGAAGTGTTAGAGACTTCATTATACTAGGTCCAGCATCAAGAGGTGGGAGTGAAGTGTTAGAGACTTCATTATACTAGGTCCAGCATCAAGAGGTGGGTGTGAAATGTTAGAGACTTCATTATACTAGGTCCAGCATCAAGAGGTGGGGAGTGAAGTGTTAGAGACTTCATTATACTAGGTCCAGCATCAATAGGTGGGAGTGAAGTGTTAGACACTTCATTATACTAGGTCCAGCATCAAGAGGTGGGAGTGAAGTGTTAGAGACTTCATTATACTAGGTCCAGCATCAAGAGGTGGGTGTGGAGTGTTAGAGACTTCATTATACTAGGTCCAGCATCAAGAGGTGGGAGTGAAGTGTTAGAGACTTCATTATACTAGGTCCAGCATCAAGAAGTGGGAGTGAAGTGTTAGAGACTTCATTATATTAGGTCCAGCATCAAGAGGTGGGTGTGAAGTGTTAGAGACTTCACTATAATAGGTCCAGCATCAAGAGGTGGTAGTGAAGTTTTAGAGACTTTATTATACTAGGTCCAGCATCAAGAGGTGGGAGTGAAGTGTTAGAGACTTCATTATATTAGGTCCAGCATCAAGAGGTGGGTGTGAAGTGTTAGAGACTTCATTATACTAGGTCCAGCATCAAGAGGTGGGTGTGAAGTGTTAGAGACTTCATTATACTAGGTCCAGCATCAAGAGGTGGGAGTGAAGTGTTAGAGACTTCATTATACTAGGTCCAGTATCAAGAGGTGGGTGTGAAGTGTTAGAGACTTCATTCTATTACGTCCAGCATCAAGAGGTGGGAGTGAAGTGTTAGAGACTTCATTATACTAGGTCCAGCATCAAGAGGTGGGAGTGAAATGTTAGAGACTTCATTATACCAGGTCTAGCATCAAGAGGTGGGAGTGAAATGTTAGAGACTTCATTATACTAGGTCCAGCATCAAGAGGTGGTAGTGAAGTGTTAGAGACTTCATTATACTAGGTCTAGCATCAAGAGGTGGGAGTGAAGTGTTAGAGACTTCATTATACTAGGTCCAGCATCAAGAGGTGGGAGTGAAGTGTTAGAGACTTCATTATACTAGGTCCAGCATCAAGAGGTGAGAGTGAAGTGTTAGAGACGTCATTATACTAGGTCCAGCATCAAGAGGTGGGAGTGAAGTGTTAGAGACGTTATTATACTAGGTCTAGCATCAAGAGGTGGGAGTGAAGTGTTAGAGACTTCATTATACTAGGTCCAGCATCAAGAGGTGGGTGTGAAGTGTGAGAGACTTCATTATACTAGGTCCAGCATCAAGAGGTGGGTGTGAAGTGTTAGAGACTTTATTATACTAGGTCTAGCATCAAGAGGTGGGAGTGAAGTGTTAGAGACTTCATTATACTAGGTCCAGCATCAAGAGGTGGGTGTGAAGTGTTAGAGACTTCATTATACTAGGTCCAGCATCAAGAGGTGGGAGTGAAGTGTTAGAGACTTCACTATACTAGGTCCAGCATCAAGAGGTGGGTGTGAAGTGTTAGAGACTTCATTATACTAGGTCCTGCATCAAGTGGTGGGAGTGAAGTGTTAGAGACTTTATTATACTAGGTCCAGCATCAAGAGGTGGGTGTGAAGTGTTAGAGACTTCATTATACTAGGTCCGGCATCAAGAGGTGGGAGTGAAATGTTAGAGACTTCACTATACTAGATCCAGCATTAGAAGGTGGGAGTGAAGTGTTAGAGACTTCACTATACTAGGTCCAGCATCAAGTGGTGGGAGTGAAGTGATAGAGACTTTATTATACTAGGTCCAGCATCAAGAGGTGGGAGTGAAGTGTTAGAGACTTCATTATATTAGGTCCAGCATCAAGAGGTGGGTGTGAAGTGTTAGAGACTTCATTATACTAGGTCCAGCATCAAGAGGTGGGTGTGAAGTGTTAGAGACGTCATTATACTAGGTCCAGCATCAAGAGGTCGGAGTGAAGTGTTAGAGACTTCACTATACTAGGTCCAGCATCAAGAGGTGGGAGTGAAGTGTTAGAGACTTCACTATACTAGGTCCAGCATCAAGTGGTGGGAGTGAAGTGTTAGAGACTTTATCATACTAGGTCCAGCATCAAGACGTGGGAGTGAAGTGTTAGAGACTTCAAAATATTAGGTCCAGCATCAAGAGGTGGGTGTGAAGTGTTAGAGACTTTGTTATACTAGGTCCAGCATCAAGAGGTGGGTGTGAAGTGTTAGAGACGTCATTATACTAGGTCCAGCATCAAGAGGTGGGTGTGAAGTGTTAGAGACTTCATTATACTAGGTCCAGCATCAAGAGGTGGGAGTGAAGTGTTAGAGACTTCATTATACTAGGTCCAGCATCAAGTGGTGGAAGTGAAGTGTTAGAGACTTCACTATACTAGGTCCAGCATCAAGTGGTGGGAGTGAAGTGTTAGAGACTTCATTATACCAGGTCTAGCATCAAGAGGTGGGAGTGAAATGTTAGAGACTTCATTATACTAGGTCCAGCATCAAGAGGTGGTGGTGAAGTGTTAGAGACTTCATTATACTAGGTCCAGCATCAAGAGGTGGGAGTGAAGTGTTAGAGACTTCATTATACTAGGTCCAGCATCAAGAGGTGGGAGTGAAAAGTTAGAGACTTCATTATACTAGGTCCAGCATCAAGAGGTGGGAGTGAAGTGTTAGAGACTTCATTATATTAGGTCCAGCATCAAGAGGTGGGTGTGAAGTGTTAGAGACTTCATTATATTAGGTCCAGCATCAAGAGGTGGGTGTGAAGTGTTAGAGACTTCATTATACTAGGTCCAGCATCAAGAGGTGGGTGTGAAGTGTTAGAGACTTCATTATACTAGGTCCAGCATCAAGAGGTGGGTGTGAAGTGTTAGAGACTTCATTATACTAGGTCCAGCATCAAGAGGTGGGAATGAAGTGTTAGAGACTTCATTATACAAGGTCCAGCAGCAAGTGGTGGAAGTGAAGTGTTAGAGACTTCACTATACTAGGTCCAGCATCAAGTGGTGGGAGTGAGGTGTTAGAGACTTTATTATACTAGGTCCAGCATCAAGAGGTGGGAGTGAAGTGTTAGAGACTTCATTATATTAGGTCCAGCATCAAGAGGTGGGTGTGAAGTGTTAGAGACTTCATTATACTAGGTCCAGCATCAAGAGGTGGGAGTGAAGTGTTAGAGACTTCATTATACTAGGTCCAGCATCAAGAGGTGGGTGTGAAGTGTTAGAGACTTCATTATACTAGGTCCAGCATCAAAAGGTGGGAGTGAAGTGTTAGAGACTTCATTATACTAGGTCCAGCATCAAGAAGTGGGAGTGAAGTGTTAGAGACTTCATTATATTAGGTCCAGCATCAAGAGGTGGGTGTGAAGTGTTAGAGACTTCACTATAATAGGTCCAGCATCAAGAGGTGGTAGTGAAGTGTTAGAGACTTTATTATACTAGGTCCAGCATCAAGAGGTGGGAGTGAAGTGTTACAGACTTCATTATATTAGGTCCAGCATCAAGAGGTGGGTGTGAAGTGTTAGAGACTTCATTATACTAGGTCCAGCATCAAGAGGTGGGAGTGAAGTGTTAGAGACTTCATTATACTAGGTCCAGTATCAAGAGGTGGGTGTGAAGTGTTAGAGACTTCATTCTATTACGTCCAGCATCAAGAGGTGGGAGTGAAGTGTTAGAGACTTCATTATACTAGGTCCAGCATCAAGAGGTGGGAGTGAAGTGTTAGAGACTTCATTATACCAGGTCTAGCATCAAGAGGTGGGAGTGAAATGTTAGAGACTTCATTATACTAGGTCCAGCATCAAGAGGTGGTAGTGAAGTGTTAGAGACTTCATTATACTAGGTCCAGCATCAAGAGGTGGGAGTGAAGTGTTAGAGACTTCATTATACTAGGTCCAGCATCAAGAGGTGGGAGTGAAAAGTTAGAGACTTCATTATACTAGGTCCAGCATCAAGAGGTGGGAGTGAAGTGTTAGAGACTTCATTATATTAGGTCCAGCATCAAGAGGTGGGTGTGAATTGTTAGAGACTTCATTATACTAGGTCCAGCATCAAGAGGTGGGTGTGAAGTGTTAGAGACTTCATTATATTAGGTCCAGCATCAAGAGGTGGGTGTGACGTGTTAGAGACTTCATTATACTAGGTCCAGCATCAAGAGGTGGGGGTGAAGTGTTAGAGACTTCATTATACTAGGTCCAGCATCAAGAGGTGGTAGTGAAGTGTTAGAGACTTTATTATACTAGGTCCAGCATCAAGAGGTGGGAGTGAAGTGTTACAGACTTCATTATATTAGGTCCAGCATCAAGAGGTGGGAGTGAAGTGTTAGAGACTTCATTATACCAGGTCTAGCATCAAGAGGTGGGAGTGAAATGTTAGAGACTTCATTATACTAGGTCCAGCATCAAGAGGTGGTAGTGAAGTGTTAGAGACTTCATTATACTAGGTCCAGCATCAAGAGGTGGGAGTGAAGTGTTAGAGACTTCATTATACTAGGTCCAGCATCAAGAGGTGGGAGTGAAAAGTTAGAGACTTCATTATACTAGGTCCAGCATCAAGAGGTGGGAGTGAAGTGTTAGAGACTTCATTATATTAGGTCCAGCATCAAGAGGTGGGTGTGAATTGTTAGAGACTTCATTATACTAGGTCCAGCATCAAGAGGTGGGTGTGAAGTGTTAGAGACTTCATTATATTAGGTCCAGCATCAAGAGGTGGGTGTGACGTGTTAGAGACTTCATTATACTAGGTCCAGCATCAAGAGGTGGGGGTGAAGTGTTAGAGACTTCATTATACTAGGTCCAGCATCAAGAGGTGGTGGTGAAGTGTTAGAGACTTCATTATACTAGGTCCAGCATCAAGAGGTGGTAGTGAAGTGTTAGAGACTTCATTATACCAGGTCCAGCATGAAGAGGTGGGTGTGAAGTGTTAGAGACTTCATTATACTAGGTCCAGCATCAAGAGGTGGTAGCGAAGTGTTAGAGACTTTATTATGCTATGTCCAGCATCAAGAGGTGGGTGTGAAGTGTTAGAGACTTCATTATACTAGGTCCAGCATCAAGAGGTGGGTGTGAAGTGTTAGAGACTTCATTATACTAGGTCCAGCATCAAGAGGTGGGAGTGAAGTGTTAGAGACTTCATTATACTAGGTCCAGCATCAAGAGGTGGGTGTGAAATGTTAGAGACTTCATTATACTAGGTCCAGCATCAAGAGGTGGGAGTGAAGTGTTAGAGACTTCATTATACTAGGTCCAGCATCAATAGGTGGGAGTGAAGTGTTAGACACTTCATTATACTAGGTCCAGCATCAAGAGGTGGGAGTGAAGTGTTAGAGACTTCATTATACTAGGTCCAGCATCAAGAGGTGGGTGTGGAGTGTTAGAGACTTCATTATACTAGGTCCAGCATCAAGAGGTGGGAGTGAAGTGTTAGAGACTTCATTATACTAGGTCCAGCATCAAGAAGTGGGAGTGAAGTGTTAGAGACTTCATTATATTAGGTCCAGCATCAAGAGGTGGGTGTGAAGTGTTAGAGACTTTACTATAATAGGTCCAGCATCAAGAGATGGTAGTGAAGTTTTAGAGACTTTATTATACTAGGTCCAGCATCAAGAGGTGGGAGTGAAGTGTTAGAGACTTCATTATATTAGGTCCAGCATCAAGAGGTGGGTGTGAAGTGTTAGAGATTTCATTATACTAGGTCCAGCATCAAGAGGTGGGTGTGAAGTGTTAGAGACTTCATTATACTAGGTCCAGCATCAAGAGGTGGGAGTGAAGTGTTAGAGACTTCATTATACTAGGTCCAGTATCAAGAGGTGGGTGTGAAGTGTTAGAGACTTCATTCTATTACGTCCAGCATCAAGAGGTGGGAGTGAAGTGTTAGAGACTTCATTATACTAGGTCCAGCATCAAGAGGTGGGAGTGAAATGTTAGAGACTTCATTATACCAGGTCTAGCATCAAGAGGTGGGAGTGAAATGTTAGAGACTTCATTATACTAGGTCCAGCATCAAGAGGTGGTAGTGAAGTGTTAGAGACTTCATTATACTAGGTCCAGCATCAAGAGGTGGGAGTGAAGTGTTAGAGACTTCATTATACTAGGTCCAGCATTAGAAGGTGGGAGTGAAAAGTTAGAGACTTCATTATACTAGGTCCAGCATCAAGAGGTGGGAGTGAAGTGTTAGAGACTTCATTATATTAGGTCCAGCATCAAGAGGTGGGTGTGAAGTGTTAGAGACTTCATTATACTAGGTCCAGCATCAAGAGGTGGGTGTGAAGTTTTAGAGACTTCATTATATTAGGTCCATCATCAAGAGGTGGGTGTGACGTGTTAGAGACTTCATTATACTAGGTCCAGCATCAAGAGGTGGGGGTGAAGTGTTAGAGACTTCATTATACTAGGTCCAGCATCAAGAGGTGGTAGTGAAGTGTTAGAGACTTCATTATACTAGGTCCAGCATCAAGAGGTGGGAGTGAAGTGTTAGAGACTTCATTATACTAGGTCCAGCATCAAGAGGTGGGAGTGAAAAGTTAGAGACTTCATTATACTAGGTCCAGCATCAAGAGGTGGGAGTGAAGTGTTAGAGACTTCATTATATTAGGTCCAGCATCAAGAGGTGGGTGTGAATTGTTAGAGACTTCATTATACTAGGTCCAGCATCAAGAGGTGGGTGTGAAGTGTTAGAGACTTCATTATATTAGGTCCAGCATCAAGAGGTGGGTGTGACGTGTTAGAGACTTCATTATACTAGGTCCAGCATCAAGAGGTGGGGGTGAAGTGTTAGAGACTTCATTATACTAGGTCCAGCATCAAGAGGTGGGGGTGAAGTGTTAGAGACTTCATTATACTAGGTCCAGCATCAAGAGGTGGTAGTGAAGTGTTAGAGACTTCATTATACCAGGTCCAGCATGAAGAGGTGGGTGTGAAGTGTTAGAGACTTCATTATACTAGGTCCAGCATCAAGAGGTGGTAGCGAAGTGTTAGAGACTTTATTATGCTATGTCCAGCATCAAGAGGTGGGTGTGAAGTGTTAGAGACTTCATTATACTAGGTCCAGCATCAAGAGGTGGGTGTGAAGTGTTAGAGACTTCATTATACTAGGTCCAGCATCAAGAGGTGGGAGTGAAGTGTTAGAGACTTCATTATACTAGGTCCAGCATCAAGAGGTGGGTGTGAAATGTTAGAGACTTCATTATACTAGGTCCAGCATCAAGAGGTGGGGAGTGAAGTGTTAGAGACTTCATTATACATGATGGGGCAGCCACAAAGGTTGAAGTGTTAGAGACTTCATTATACTAGGTCCAGCATCAAGAGGTGGGAGTGAAGTGTTAGAGACTTCATTATACTAGGTCCAGCATCAAGAGGTGGGTGTGAAGTGTTAGAGACTTCATTATACTAGGTCCAGCATCAAGAGGTGGGAGTGAAGTGTTAGAGACTTCATTATACTAGGTCCAGCATCAAGAGGTGGGAGTGAAGTGTTAGAGACTTCATTATATTAGGTCCAGCATCAAGAGGTGGGTGTGAAGTGTTAGAGACTTCACTATAATAGGTCCAGCATCAAGAGGTGGTAGTGAAGTTTTAGAGACTTTATTATACTAGGTCCAGCATCAAGAGGTGGGAGTGAAGTGTTAGAGACTTCATTATACTAGTTGGGTGTGAAGTGTTAGAGACTTCATTCTATTACGTCCAGCATCAAGAGGTGGGAGTGAACTGTTAGAGACTTCATTATACTAGGTCCAGCATCAAGAGGTGGGAGTGAAATGTTAGAGACTTCATTATACCAGGTCTAGCATCAAGAGGTGGGAGTGAAATGTTAGAGACTTCATTATACTAGGTCCAGCATCAAGAGGTGGTAGTGAAGTGTTAGAGACTTCATTATACTAGGTCCAGCATCAAGAGGTGGGAGTGAAGTGTTAGAGACTTCATTATACTAGGTCCAGCATCAAGAGGTGGGAGTGAAAAGTTAGAGACTTCATTATACTAGGTCCAGCATCAAGAGGTGGGAGTGAAGTGTTAGAGACTTCATTATATTAGGTCCAGCATCAAGAGGTGGGTGTGAAGTGTTAGAGACTTCATTATACTAGGTCCAGCATCAAGAGGTGGGTGTGAAGTGTTAGAGACTTCATTATATTAGGTCCAGCATCAAGAGGTGGGTGTGACGTGTTAGAGACTTCATTATACTAGGTCCAGCATCAAGAGGTGGGGGTGAAGTGTTAGAGACTTCATTATACTAGGTCCAGCATCAAAAGGTGGGGGTGACGTGTTAGAGACTTCATTATACTAGGTCCAGCATCAAGAGGTGGTAGTGAAGTGTTAGAGACTTCATTATACCAGGTCCAGCATGAAGAGGTGGGTGTGAAGTGTTAGAGACTTCATTATACTAGGTCCAGCATCAAGAGGTGGTAGCGAAGTGTTAGAGACTTTATTATGCTATGTCCAGCATCAAGAGGTGGGTGTGAAGTGTTAGAGACTTCATTATACTAGGTCCAGCATCAAGAGGTGGGTGTGAAGTGTTAGAGACTTCATTATACTAGGTCCAGCATCAAGAGGTGGGAGTGAAGTGTTAGAGACTTCATTATACTAGGTCCAGCATCAAGAGGTGGGTGTGAAATGTTAGAGACTTCATTATACTAGGTCCAGCATCAAGAGGTGGGGAGTGAAGTGTTAGAGACTTCATTATACTAGGTCCAGCATCAAGAGGTGGGAGTGAAGTGTTAGACACTTCATTATACTAGGTCCATCATCAAGAGGTGGGTGTGAAGTGTTAGAGACTTCATTATACTAGGTCCAGCATCAAGAGGTGGGTGTGAAGTGTTAGAGACTTCATTCTACTAGATCCAGCATCATGAGGTGGGAGTGAATTGTTAGAGACTTCATTATACCAGGTCTAGCATCAAGAGGTGGGAGTGAAATGTTAGAAACTTCATTATACTAGGTCCAGCATCAAGAGGTGGTAGCGAAGTGTTAGAGACTTTATTATACTATGTCGAGCATCAAGAGGTGGGTGTGAAGTGTTAGAGACTTCATTATACTAGGTCCAGCATCAAGAGGTGGGAGTGAAGTGTTAGAGACTTCATTATACTAGGTCCAGCATCAAGAGGTGGGTGTGAAATGTTAGAGACTTCATTATACTAGGTCCAGCATCAAGAGGTGGGGAGTGAAGTGTTAGAGACTTCATTATACTAGGTCTAGCATCAAGAGGTGGGGAGTGAAGTGTTAGAGACTTCATTATACTAGGTCCAGCATCAAGAGGTCGGGAGTGAAGTGTTAGAGACTTCATTATACTAGGTCTAGCATCAAGAGGTGGGAGTGAAGTGTTAGAGACTTCATTATACTAGGTCCAGCATCAAAAGGTGGGAGTGAAGTGTTAGAAACTTCACAAAATGACACCTATCATCAACTCAAAAGAAAGTCAATATTTGTATATTTATACTTCACAAAATGACACCTATCATCAACTCATAAGAAAGTCAATATTTTTATATTTAAACTTCACAAAATGACACCTATCATCAACTCAAAAGAAAGTCAATATTTTTATAATTATACTTCACAAAATGACACCTATCATCAACTAAAAAGAAAGTCAATGTTTTTATATTTATTTTTCACAAAATGACACCTATCATCAACTAAAAAGAAAATCAATATTGTTATATTTAGACTTCACACAATGACATTTATCATTATGGCTAGAATTTTAATGATTTTACATCTTTTATTTATTTTTTTTAGCAAAACTAACAAGTTTCTCAGTTGAATATAACTGTGTATCATAAAAAACTTAGCTGATTTAAGAACCTTTGTTAAGTAATCATTATGCATTTGTTTGCCATGTTTGGCATAATAGGGCATTAAAAAAATTGTTTTGGTGAATTTAAAATATTTGTTCATTTTAAAGAATTTTTTATTGTTTCTGAGTTGTTAGTTTGCATATTTTGGCATTTTGAAAAAAAAAAGCATTTTTTGTGTTAACATGTTTTTTACATACTGTTTTATACATTTTGTTTAAGTCACTGTTTTCCCCATGCTGTTTAATACATTTTCCCAAACCCCAAAAAACAAAAATGGTTAGTTCCAGTTCTGAATTTTAACATCCAGCATACTAAATTGAAAGAAAGTGCCTCGCAGAAATTAAAACAGTTTCAGAAAATGGCAACAACATATTCTCTACCGATGGACAGAAGCTATCCCTTGTGCTGACATTTCCTTGAATAAATTTAACTATCCAAAACTGTGCCAGATTTTATAAAAGCACACCATAGAGACTTTGCTAGAAACATACACATTCAGGAAAATTGATGTAAGCCACTGTTATGAAAACACAATGCTGAAAATAAGAGAAAAAGAAGCAGACAAGAAAAAATTGGTGTCAATGAAGGAGACAACTGACTCTCTCAGATGATATGTGGGTAACGTAGTGGTTGGTCAGTAGGTATAAAGAAAACATATAGCTCTCATGAACATTTTATTGTAAATTGTGAGCATAAATTTCCCCAACACAAAAGTTAAATTTTGGATTTCTGCCTTGTGCCATTACTTCCTTGGAGAAGTCAGCAGTTCTGTTAGTGGATTAGATAGATTTGATGATGTCAGCAGTTCTGTTAATGGATCAGATAGATTTGATGATGTCAGCAGTTCTGTTAATGGATCAGATAGATTTGATGATGTCAGCAGTTCTGTTAGTGGATCAGATAGATTTGATGATGTCAGCAGTTCTGTTAGTGGATCAGATAGATTTGATGATGTCAGCAGTTCTGTTAGTGGATCAGATAGATTTGATGATGTCAGCAGTTCTGTTAGTGGATCAGATAGATTTGATGATGTCAGTAGTTCTGTTAGTGGATCAGATAGATTTGATGATGTCAGCAGTTCTGTTAGTGGATCAGATAGATTTGATGATGTCAGCAGTTCTGTTAGTGGATCAGATAGATTTGATGATGTCAGCAGTTCTGTTAGTGGATCAGATAGATTTGATGATGTCAGTAGTTCTGTTAGTGGATCAGACAGATTTGATGATGTCAGCAGTTTTGTTTGTGGATCAAATAGATTTGATGATGTCAGCAGTTTTGTTAGTGGATCAGATAGATTTGATGATGTCAGCAGTTCTGTTAGTGGATCAGATAGATTTGATGATGTCAGCAGTTCTGTTAGTGGATCAGATAGATTTGATGATGTCAGTAGTTCTGTTAGTGGATTAGATAGTTTTGAGCAGTTCTGTTTGTGGATCAGATAGATTTGATGATGTCAGCAGTTCTGTTTGTGGATCAGATAGATTTGATGATGTCAGCAGTTCTGTTAGTGGATCAGATAGATTTGATGATGTCAGCAGTTCTGTTAGTGGATCAGATAGATTTGATGATGTCAGCAGTTCTGTTAGTGGATCAGATAGATTTGATGATGTCAGCAGTTCTGTTAGTGGATCAGATAGATTTGATGATGTCAGCAGTTCTGTTAGTGGATCAGATAGATTTGATGATGTCAGTAGTTCTGTTAGTGGATCAGATAGATTTGATTGTCAGTAGTTCTGTTAGTGGATCAGATAGATTTGATTGTCAGTAGTTCTGTTAGTGGATCAGATAGATTTGATGAAGTCAGCAGTTCTGTTAGTGGATCAGATAGATTTGATGATGTCAGCAGTTCTGTTAGTGGATCAGATAGATTTGATGATGTCAGTAGTTCTGTTAGTGGATCATATATATTTGATGATGTCAGCAGTTCTGTTTGTGGATCAGATAGATTTGATGATGTCAGCAGTTCTGTTAGTGGATCAGATAGATTTGATGATGTCAGTAGTTCTGTTAGTGGATCAGATAGATTTGATGATGTCAGCAGTTCTGTTAGTGGATCAGATAGATTTGATGATGTCAGCAGTTCTGTTAGTGGATCAGATAGATTTGATGATGTCAGTAGTTCTGTTAATGGATCAGATAGATTTGATGATGTCAGCAGTTCTGTTAGTGGATCAGATAGATTTGATGATGTCAGCAGTTCTGTTTGTGGATCAGATAGATTTGATGATGTCAGCAGTTCTGTTAGTGGATCAGATAGATTTTATGATGTCAGCAGTTCTGTTAGTGGATCAGATAGATTTGATGATGTCAGCAGTTCTGTTAGTGGATCAGATAGATTTGATGATGTCAGTAGTTCTGTTAGTGGATCATATATATTTGATGATGTCAGCAGTTCTGTTTGTGGATCAGATAGATTTGATGATGTCAGCAGTTCTGTTAGTGGATCAGATAGATTTGATGATGTCAGTAGTTCTGTTAGTGGATCAGATAGATTTGATGATGTCAGCAGTTCTGTTTGTGGATCAGATAGATTTGATGATGAAAGTGATGAATGACTTAGACAATGTGACTGGAAGGGAAAAGGAAAACTGAGCAAGTTTTGAAAAACACAATGTGAGATATGAGAAGCTGTGCTTAATTTCAGATGTCCTTTAACCCTCTGGCAGGCGCATTTTGTTTCTTCGCAAGAGCAGGCACTTAAAACAAACGTATTTACATTGATTTGAGTTGTGGTCCCGGCATTTCAATCTTAACCCTCCAGCACGTTTCGTTTCTTCGCAAGAGCAGGCGCATGGCACACAAAGTGCACCACTTAAAACAAACATATTTACATTGATTTGAGTTGCGGTCCCGGTATTTCAATCTTTCATTATCATCGTCGTCGCCGTCACCCTGACATGTATTAGGCTCTTAGTGGCCTGTTGCGGTCTCAAATTTAATTGAAAAACAAAAAATTGAAATGAAAAATATACTTAAATCACCGAGCGCGTGGCGCACTTTATACACCTCTAATGACACTCCTCAAGTTGCGGGACCCTAAATATCTCGTTGCACAACATATAACAACACAACTGTTCAGAATCAAAGCTAAGACATGAATGAAGGAATAGCTAAGAGTTCAATGCAGCCAACAGCAAAAAAAATGCGAAATTTGAATTTAATTTAATTTGGTGCACTTTGTGTGCCAACGCGCCCGCCGGAGGGTTAAGAGAAAAATATTTCCCTTGGTGAAATTTTGGGGGACTTAAAAACCAAGTTACATTATTTAAAAAAAAATAAGCTCCTGTGGTGTCAGTAGAGGTGGAGAGGAACTTGTCAATGTTGAAAGCTTTGTTGGCAGGCATTAGAAAGTCATTCTCTTTTGAAAATCTGTACATTATTGTTGTTGTGCATTGTAATTCTGGACTCATCAAATAAAGACTTTCAGTCTGTCAAAGAAACTGTAAAAACATTCAGCTGCAATTGTATGTATTTTGTGCTTTTCAATAAGGAACTATTTTGTTAGTAAAATTAAAATATTCAGTTTGGCACAGCAACTGTGAAAATTTAAATTGCATTTTTAAGGTTTTTATTTTTTTTCCTTACATGGCATTTTTTTTTGGTTAATAAAATAAACTCTCAGTTTGACACAGAAAGCGTAAAAAATTAAGTTGTATTTTTATGATTTTTGTCTTATTTTGTTGTATTAGTCATTTTTTGGTTAGTAAACAAAAGAATTTCAGTTTGGCGGAGTAACAGTAAAAAAATTAATAAAATTAACTTTTTTGTTAAGTTCGTTTAGTTACGTTTTAAGCTGCTCATTTTCTCCTTTTAATAATCTTCTTCTTCGAGTACCATGCCTAGTGGCATAGGAGATCATGTCTCTCCACAACTTCCTGTCTCCAGTACAATTTCTCAATTCTGCTGTTGACTTCTTTCCATGCCACGACGTCAAACTGTCCAGTATTTTCCATCTCTTTGTCTTCCCCTATCTCTTTTTCCTTCAATTTTACCTGTTGTTACGATATATTCCCTTACCTGTTGTTACGATGTATTCCCTTACCTGTTGTTACAATGTATTCCAGCTTTCCTCTTCTCATAACATGCCCCAAAAATGTGGATTGCCTCTTTCTAACTTATGAAATAAGTTTTATTTGTGCATTGGCCTCTTTCAGGATGTCCTCTTTACTTCTATTGGTTGTCCATCGTATTCTCAACATTCTTGTGTAAGACCACATCTCTGTAGCCTCTAGTGCCTTCCCCACTTGTTTATCAATTGTCCATAACTCACTTGCAAATGTAGGAAGTATCTATATATATATGATATATATCATGTGACAGATTCTTTCCAGAATGTTGTCTCCATTACAGCTGCCCTGAACGCATCACGATTTTGGGCAAGTTGGCCTGCATCATCCAAAGACATGTTCAGACTCTCTGTGATGTCCTGGATCCACCGTTGTCTAGGTCGTCTGCTTCCCCTTGTTCCAGGGACCATGCCTTCCATTACTAATTTGTCCATACTTTTATGTCGTTTTATATGACCAAAAAATGTCAGCTTCCTTATTCCTTATTATTATAAATGGTATTTAGGAGCAATTTTCCTCTAAATTTTGTGATTATATATATGATTTACTTATAAATATATATATATATATATTTTTAATTATTATTTTTAATTTAAAGAAAAATTTAAAATAAATTTTTTTCTTTGGGAGGAAATCCGTACGAGTCTGTAAGGCCATACACTGCTAAAAGTATTTTTTAAAATGTATGTTGTATGATAAAAATGTACAAGATGACAGGTATGCTAGTCTTTACCTGAGATATATGTATTGTACATATGATAGGAAACTCTTTACAGAGAGATTCAACAGGAAGCAATCTGATCATCAGAAGCAGTCCCCCCGTCCGACAAGTGTTTCGGCCCGATTACTCCTTTACACTCTAAGGGGGGGCGGGCCCACTTGGGTCATGACTCCCAAGCGTCTCAGCCTCCTGTTGTCTTGTATCGAAAATGAACCCATTTCACTTATGGTAGCAACTTTTAAATCCACAACTCCGCCAGCCGTGGAGGCAATTGTGAAAGTAACAAAGAGAAGACAAATTATTCCGTTCGTTCCGTCGCACATCACAACTAAGGACACACACTGAGACACCAGTGCGAAGCCACTGACCTGTTGCCCCTGAGTCACAGCCCTTTCACTAGTACACCAGAAAAACTACCGCAGCGTATTGTCACGGACATGCTGAGAGCACGTGTTCAAGTGTCTGCCTCCCCTGGCACAAAGGGCACTGCTCATCATCCGACTTTCCCCATTTCACAAGGTTGGTGGCTGACGGCAGCAGGTCATACATTGATCTAACAACGAAGCTGAGCCTAAGAGGTGCCATATGCCATATATCATTCCATGTCAAGGACCTCTGCAGGGCTCCTTCCCATGTAGTCCATTGGCCTTGTTGGACCTGCTGCACTGCTTTTTGCAACCTCTTATCATTCTCAGCTCCTCGTATCTCCTGAACTGCCATGTCTCTGCGCTCCCTGCTTGATGCCTTGGACCACCAGAGGATGTCTCCATGACCAAATCCCTGTCTATTCATTTGTGTGTATCCGATTACCTCTCTCAGTTTTAACGACTCTTGGGCAGCATCAACAGCTTCTTCTACTCTCCACTTCCTTCCCGTTTTCAGTGTAGGCTGAATGGACTTAAACACGTCATCAGCTGACTCGCGTAGCATCATTGCAAGCCTTGTCTTTCCAACTTTGTACTCTTCAACAACTGACTTGAAGGGAAGCAGAAGTTTTGACTTTTTGCAGTACAGTGCTACATCTGACAGACCTAGTGGTACCCCTAGCCATTTTCTCATGAACTTGTTGACCTTCTGCTCTATAGCTTCCACTGTACTTGTGCTTATTTCATATATAAGCAGTGGCCACAGCAACTTCGGTATCAACATGAACTGGAGGCACCACAGTTTGAACTTTCCCAGGAGTCTGCTTTGGTCTATGATCTGTAGTCCTCTGTCTGCCATTTTTATTGTCTGTTGCACTGCCTTCAAGTCTTTTAATGAGGCATCGTACACCCTGCCAAGACTTTTAACAGGTTCCTCAATGACAGTAGGGATTCTTTGGCTGGAAACCATGAATATGACCTCTGCTATCTTCCCTTTCCTGACTTCTTGGGTTTGCAGTTCATTCTGCACCAGCTGACTAGTTCATCCAGGCATGCTAACATCCTCCGGGCCTGATGTTCATCTGATGTCAGAATTGTTGTGTCATCCATGAATGCTTTGAGCGGTGGCATGTGACACATTCCATCGAGCTTTGGACCTATAGCCATTCCTTCAGCCGCATTGAGGATTACCTGCATAGCCATCACGAATAGTATCGGAGAGATGGTACATCCCATCGCAATTCCAACTTCAAGGCCAATCCACTTCGTTGTGTACTCTCTGGCTGAAAGTCTGACAGAAAACCCTGTGAAATACAGCTTCAGCATTGCTGCAATCTCTTGTGGAACATGATACATTTCTAGGGCCTGCCACAACATCTGGTGTGGAACGGATCCATAAGCATTCGCTAGATCCAACCAGATTACATGGAGGTTTGTTCTGTCAGACTTTGCCTTTTGCATTGCTTCCCAGATCATTGTGGCATGCTCTAGACATCCTGGTGTACCCGGGATACCTCTTTTCTGAATGGTAGTGTCAATGTACCCATTTGCCAGGAGGTATGTAGTGAGTCTTTTTGCCATCACTGAGAAGAATATCTTCCCTTCCACATTGCGTAGTGAGATTGGCCTGAACTGACTGATGTCTGTGGAATTTTGTTCCTTCGGGATGTAGATTCCGTTTGCCTTTCTCCATTCCTTGCTTACGAGCTGGGTTTTCCACGCATTCTTCAGTAAATGGAGCAGTCGTTTGAGCACCTCAGGGCATCTCTTATACACCACATATGGAACACCATTAGGACCTGGAGCTGACTTGCACCGAGCTTTCTGGACAATGCTTTCTACTTCTTGCACCGTTGGGGGCTTGGTGTTAAATTCAGCTCCTGGCTTACTCGGCCATTTAAGGCCTGCCATGCTGCTGAGCGGCTCATCTTTGCGACCATCTGAATATGTCATTCTAAGGTGTTCTTCCAGGTCTTCTTTCCTGATGTTTAGCATACCTGACCGTGGCTGCTCAAACAGTTCTTTGGCAAACTTGAAGGGCTCCCTAAAAAATCTTTCCCTATCCCTTTGAGTCTTCCTTCTCTTCCTGCACAACCTTTCTGCTCTACAAAGGGCATTATGTTGGCCTTTCAGGTGCTCCCAAACTTGTCGTAACTCTTCCTTCTCTGTGGCAACTGCGTTCTTGAACAGTTTTCGGGCATGCTTCTTCTGTTTCCTGATTTCTTCTATTTTAATTTGTCTTCTACTTTTCCGTGGTGGGTTACTTTCCCTTGCCTCCCTCACTCCGAACACTTTGCAACAGTGCAGGTATATTATGTCGCCGAAGATTTCCAGCGTCTTCTCCAAAGTTAGCTGCTTCAGGTTATTATCCAACTCTTTTGCCAAGGCTTCGTCCAGCTGTTCCCAAAGCCCTTTTGCACTGGCAGGTGGAAACTTGATTGCATCTCTCTTCCCGTCCAAGAAGTGTGTGAGATCATCATCTGGCAGATCAACTTTAATGTACTCAGCACTGTGGATTGACTCCTGGCTGCATTCTTCTAATGTCTTATCCGTTGAGACAGAGCGCTGTTGATCTCCCCCTGATGACCTCCCACACCGCTTTTTTGTTCTGTGGATTTTCATTCCTCTCTGAGTAGAGAATTCCCTACCACAGGCACATGGAAATTCCAGCCCTGTTCTTCTCTATCCAATGTCAAGGGCTCAATTCTTTCTTCCAATTGCATGTTCTTTGTCCATGTTTCCACATCCTACAGTAATGAAGATTATATGTAACATAAGGTGTCATGGAGACACCCACGATCCAAGCACTGGCACCAACTGGACCTGATTCTCATCAGAAGGCCACTTCTCAGGTCTGTGCTCTCCATGCGCTTGTACCATAGTGCAGACTGTGATACAGATCACTCCTGGTTTGCTGCAAAATCAGAGCACAACCAAGAAAACTCTATCATGTCAGACATGAAGGGAAACTACACATTGATACCAGCAAGATGTCAGACCCTGTCATGATCGCTCAATTTACTGCGACCTTCAAGAAAGTGCTCAGTAGCCCTCAACATGGTGATACTATTACAGAGAACTGGGAGCATCTACGGAACACCATTCAAAGTACTGCATTTGCCACCTTTGGTAAGAAAACGGCAAAGTCAAATGACTGGTTTGATGCTTCATCAGATGTGATGGCACCTGTCATTGAAGCTAAGCGCAGTGCTGCAAATGAATACAAACGTTCACCGAGTGCTAAAACCCTACAGATCCTGAAGGCTACGAGAAGCAAAGTTCAACAAACTGCTCAATGCTGTACAAATGACTACTGGCTCCAGCTCAGTGAGAGCATCCAGATCGCAACGCAAACAGGCAACATTAGACAAATGTATGACGGTATAAAGAAAGTACTCGGCCCCCAAAAAAGTAAGATGGCACCGCTAAAAACCATCAGCGGAGAGAAGCTAACCAATAAGGGTAAGCAGATGGAGAGGTGGGTTGAGCACTACTCTGAGCTTTACGCTAGAGAAAATACCGTTACGCCTGCAGCCCTTGATGCTGTCAAATGTCTGCCAACTATGGAAGAGATGGATGCTGAACCAACATTAGAGGAACTCAGCAAGGCCATTATAGCTTGGCCTCTGGCAAAGCACCAGGCAGTGATGGGATTCCTCCTGATTTAATCAAATGCTGTAAAAGCATGCTATTACATCCCCTGCATAGGATGCTGTGCCAGTGCTGGGAAGAGACAACTATTCCTCAAGACAGGCGAGATGCTAAGATTGTAAAACTGTATAAAAATAAAGGAGACAGAAGTGATTGCAATAACTACAGAGGCATCTCTCTTCTTAGTATTGTTGGTAAGGTTTTTGCCAAAGTCATCTTAATGCGGCTACACAAGTTAGCTGAGCGCTTATATACAGAGTCACAGTGTGGATTCCAAGCTGGGAGATCAACAACAGACATGATCTTTTCTCTCCCCCAGCTTCAGGAAAAATCGAGAGAGCAGAAAAGGCCTTTATATATCGCCTTTATAGACCTTACAAAAGCATTTGACCTGGTTAGTAGGGATGGGCTCTTTAAAATCCTCCTGAAAATTGGCTGCTCTCCTAAAATGCTGGAAATGATAAACTCATTCCATGACGACATGAAGGGGACAGTCCAATATGCTGGAAGCACGTCACAGCCCTTTGACATACGAAGTGGCGTTAAACAAGGCTGTGTTCTGGCTCTGACCCTATTCGGGATCTTCTTTGCCTTACTCTTGAAACATGCATTCAGAGATGCAACTGAAGGAATCTGCCTTCACACTAGGTCAGATGGCCATCTGTTTAATCTTTCAAGGCTGAAGGCAAAAACAAAAATCAGAAAGGTCACTATAAGAGACTTGTTGTTTGCTGATGATGCTGCAGTCATCACTCAAAGCCTACAGGAGATACAGAGCTTGATGAATCGCTTCACTAAAGCATGCAAGGACTTTGGCCTGACAATAAGTCTAAAGAAAACGAATGTGCTGAGTCAGGATGTGGGTGCTGCACCAGTTATCACTATCAATAACTATGAACTGGCAGTGGTGCACCACTTCACATACCTAGGGTCTACCATCAATGACAAACTATTAACTGACTCCATAAAAAAATGGACCTAAAGTTTAACATGAAAACTTTGGTTATGATTTAGGAAGCTATAGAGCAGAAGGTCAACAAGTTCATGAGAAAATGGCTAGGGGTACCACCAGGTCTGTCAGATGTAGCACTGTACAGCAAAAAGTAAAAACTTCTGCTTCCTTTCAAGTCAGTTGTTGAAGAGTACAAAGTTGGAAAGGCAAGACTTGCAATGATGCTACGCGAGTCAGCAGATGAAGTGGTTAAGTCCATTCAGCCCACACTGAAAACGGGAAGGAAGTGAAGAGTGGAAGTAGTGTTGATGCTGTCCAAGAGTCGCTCAAACTGAGGAAGGTAACCGAATACACACAAATGAATAGACGGGGATTTGGTCATGGAGACATCCGCTGGTGGTCCAAGGCATCAAGCAGGGAGCGTAGAGACATGGTAGTTCAGGAGATACGAGGAGCTGAGAATGATAAGAGGTTGAAAATGCAGTGCAGCAGGCCCAACAAGGCCAATGGACTACATAGGAAGGAGCCCTGCAAAGGTCCTTGACATGGAATGATATAACGCACCTCTTAGGCTCTGCTTTATTGTTAGATCAATGTATGACCTCCTGCCATCGGCCACAAACCTTGTGAGATGGGGAAAGTCGGATGATCAGCAGTGCCCCCTATGCCAGGGGAGGCAGACACTTGAATACATGCTCTCAGCTTGCTAGGTGTCATTAGGGCAAGGGCGATACACATGGTGCCACAACAAAGTGCTAAATGAGCTGGCTGTGACAATAGATCTGGCAAGGATGAAGGCGAATAGTAATGTCAGGCTAAACACCACAAACACATACTTTCTGAGAGCAGGAAAGTCAGCACACCCAAAACCGAGTAAATTATGTAGCAGTGTACTATCTATCCTTGACTGTGCAAATGACTGGGAGATGGCGGTAGACCTACCTGGACGAGGGGCATATCCAGAGAGTATCAGGAAATCTCGAAAATGGCCGGATATAGTGCTGCATTTTTCATCATCGCACCAGGTTATATTGATTGAACTGACCATGCCATTTGAATCCAGATTGGAAGAGCAACATTTGTTCAAAGCGGCCAAGTATAGTGATCTGGCCGCAGATCTGAATCACGATGGGTTCACTGCAAGTGTCATGGCTGTTGAGGTGGGTGCAAGAGGGCTCGTGGCTGCATCAGTGTCTGATTTATTGAAACTGTTGGGGCTGAGGGGACAGTCGAGAACAAGGGCACTGAAGAGGCTTAGTGAAACTGCAGAAAAGGTATCATGCTGGCTGTGGAACAACCGCAATGGGCTATGGAACTCGGGACAGTAAACTCTGCGGTACAGAAAACATCAGAAATTTGTCTAAGTCCACAATATGTTGAGTTGTTCGGTGTGCTGGTGAAAAGGCTGTTACTGATGGGCAACATGTGGCTTATATTAGAGGTGTTGGGCACAGAATTACAGTTGCTAGCACGCAGTGGCTAGCCTTGTCGGCTTTGTGCAGGTGTGTCAGTGTCTGTTCGTAGTCGTGGTGTGCAGCGGAACGAACGGAATAATTTGTCTTCTCTTTGGTTACTCTCACAGTTGCCTCCATGGCTGGCGGAGTTGTGGATTTTAAAGTTGCTACCAAAGTGAAATGGGTTCATTTTCGATACAAGACAACAGGAGGCTCTTCTTCTTCTTCTTCTTCTCGTTCGCTGTTGTTTAGAAATGTCTACACAAGAAGTCCGGTTTTCTGGATGTATGTTGCTGTGGTTGAAAGTTCTTCAAGACTCCCAAACAGCTTTGTGTGGATGTGCGTCTCTGTGGGCCAATGTTCAGTTCGCAATTGACTAAGCATGTGGCAGTCTTGCAGGATGTGTTCGGCTGTCTGTGCTGCCTGTCCACACGTACATAGGGGTGATGGGACCAATCTCAGTCTGTATAAGTGACTGTTCAGTCTGTTGTGTCCTGTTCTCATACGGAACAGGATCACCTGTTTTGCTCGATCAAGATATTGATAGTTGTCTCTTTGTTGATCAATTTTCCTGATGGCCTTGATAAGGGTCTTCTTTTCCTGGAATGTGATTGTTTGTTCTTTTTGTTCCTGTGTTGCTCCCTCTTTTGCTAACATATCTGCTCTCTCATTTCCTGGTATGCCACAGTGTGATGGTATCCACTGTAGCACTACCCTTCTTTTGATATTTACTTCGCATAGGACTTTGTTTAATTCTGGCAGTTTATCACTGTTGAGGGCTTGCAGAACTGACATTGCATCGGTAAGGAATACAACCTGCTGACATTGGCTTATTGTGTTATTTATTATTCCTGCAGCAATGCTTATGGCCTGTACTTCATCTTCACTGCTCTGGTTGCAGATCCATCAGTATATACTTGGATCCATGCTTCTCTGGGGTATAGTTCTTCAAGCATGTGTTCACATGCTGCTATTTTCTTTGGAGAGTATTTAGCTATCCCATGGTGAAGGTGGTAGTTATGTAGGGGGGGGGGGTGGGGGAGGGATGGGGGGGGGGTGGGGGGGGGGGGGGGGTGGGGGAGTTTTTTCTTAGAGAGGA